>JAUZST010016366.1:0-34291 GCA_034779995.1 Parotocinclus haroldoi
GAATTTATGTTTTTATCAAAGGTCAGGAAATCCGAAAAGTTGTGTTGACAAGAGCAAAACCAGCGGGAGGTGACCACACCTCTTCCTGCCTCTACCTGCATCTTACGCATCCTTTCAGTATGTGTTTTCTGAAAAAGCGTGACGAACCCTCTGGTGCTCAAAAATGCAATTGCATTAGATGGCGCAATAAAGAGAATGCATGTGACTGAATGGCAATCTCTCCGATTTTTGCAACATAATTAAAAAGACTAGGGATATGAATATTTTGGATGGATACATCTGTGCAGCGCAGTGTGAAGAAATGTCCTTAACAATGAATGATGTTAGGTCTTAATGTTATAGTAATCTGGATTATGGATTAACAGTTTAGTTAAATCTTCATGCAGTTTGACTTTTGGAGGATCGTAGAAGGCTCCACTAACAGTTGCCGTACAAGTTTGCCGCCTACGAGCTAAATATATTGTTTGGCTCTTTGTAAAGCTGCTTTTCTTAGGTGGCAGATTGTAACAGAATGTTGCAACAAAGGTGTTGATTCTGACATAAGATCATAAATTAAAGCCGTGATGATGACATACTTTGTAACGTCTAATTCCTGTTTTTCTTCCTGTCTTAATAAGATGACGGTGAAGGAAGAGAGGATGAAGAACCGGCAGGGTAAAACCATTCTGCATGCTGTACTGTTACTCATTCCTTACACAATACCTGATCTGTATGTGTAGCGTTGCTGTTTATAACATACAATGCGTTTATTTGTTTCCGTTATGCTCTTTGCAGAATGTGTGGCCTCGGCCGGCAGAAGTCAATCGATATGGAGGCTCATATGCCAGAGGGTATGTAACCGTCCTGTTTATTTCTTAAACTGGGAGCAACAGGGGTGCTTGGAAGTTTTAAATATAAAACACGGTTGCTTTATCTACAAGTAGATAAAGAGAAGCAAATAAAACAAACGAGATTAAAAATGTTAAGAGTTGGTTACCCTTGATGTACATATACGTCAGTGGAAAAGGCTTGTGAATTGTCATGGAAATGCGGTTCACAAGACCTTTAAAAGGCAGAATAATTCAGTAATGATGAAATACATTTGCACTTCTAAAATAGCAGCAACAAATAACTTGTTGCCATATAAAAACGGCAGCTAAACCAGTGTGATGGGATGATCTTAAGATCTTTTTTTTATCCATTTTTGTCTGTTATTAATTTTTTAGAGAAACGTTTCTGCTGCCTTGTCATCTTTATACCATTTTTTCACCCCTCACTTCAAACAGTTTCGATCCTTAGGAGCTCTTTTATGGTTAAAGATGCTTTATTAATAACGTTTCTCTTATATATTGATACTGAACTTTAAGGTTTCTTGGAAACTACTTTAAAGATCATTCTTACAAGTTTGTCAGTAGGAACAACATTTAGCACGAAGATTCTTTATGAATACAGCCTATGACGGACGGTGGTTGCCTAGCAGTATAGGTACTGGACTCTGAACCTGATGGTCCAGGGTTCAAATCCCACCTCTGGGTCCTTAAGGAAGGCCCTACGATTGTTCGAATTGTAAGACCGTATAAGTTGTGAGTCGCTCTGGATAAGGGCGTCTGCTAAATGCTGTAAATGTAATGGATGTAATCAGGCACGCTAGGCTTACACACTCATTCCTGCTAAACTGTGAAGACCACCCCCCCTCCTTGCCCTGCGACATTTGCCTAATCCCCATCACCATTAAACATCTGCTCTTTGATGGCCCAGACATTCACGAGAAAACAATAGCAGCTCTCCCTTTCAAAAGCCCTGGGGAAAATCGTCCACCAAGACAAAGCAAGAACTGCCATTTGTGACACACCACCTCCCTCAATTAAAGGTTTTAAAGAATTCAGAGTGAACATTTTATATAAGTAAACGTTAAACTCATTTATATGTTCTCTATCAAATAAGTGAGCTCTATATAATGTCAACAATGTAGGAAACAGTAAATATTGGACCATTTTTCATAAAGCTGGTTTCTGCAGGTACTTCAGAGGTTCAAGTTTTGAAAATAGGTTTAAGTGTGTTAACATTTCCCCCGATAACTTTGCCAGGCTGATTTAAAATGCTATTCTAGTCGGTCGGCTGATATTTCTATTGCCCCACCTAAGCATGTTTTCTTGTATTGTGCACACAGGTGTTGACCTTTTGCATGAACCAGATCTCAGGTTTCAGTTCCTCGAAGGACCTGCCCAACGTTATTTTACATTGACAGTATTTAGCAGATCTCATTATCCTGAGTGACTTATCTTAGTCCGTATGTTAAAGAACCTTGCTCAAAGGTCCAGCAGTCGAAACTTGGCAGTGCTGGGACTTAAACCCTGGATCCTGTGCTCAGTAGCTTACCGACCGCTACACCGAGTCTTCCTTGTCTTAACAAAGCCAGCGAATTAAAGTCTGGTCTTAATCTGTTTTGTTAGATATTTGATTGCTTGGTTTGTTTCGTAAAACTCAAGGTCACATGTAGTTACCTATTGTGTGACTTTTATTGTATGTGATAACCTTAACCCTAATCTAATATCTTCACCCAATGCGCTACGTTTTTATGTCCCTACATGTGCACCATTAGTATATGGACATTACAGTAGTCCCATGAACAGCAGGTTACCTCTGAAACTGCAGATTTTGTGCAGTCATCCAAAGTTGCCAAGTTGGCAACATGATACAGTTGTACCTGCATGAACAGAGCTGTGCCATACATGGAAGAATCTAGGTTGTACACAATAAAAAACTGGATCATCCACACTGTTGGCTCCTTTGGATTCATGACACACAATCAAAAGGAAACGAATGTTTCAGCTGCATGCCTTCCTCATTGTTTCACACCATAAACACGCCTCATTTTTACTGTCTATGGTTCATTTAGATGTACAGAGCATTTTAGCAGATGCCCTTATCCAGAACGACTTACAGCTTGTACCCAATGAGAAGGTACAATCAAAGCAATGAAAGGTTAAGGTTCTTCTTCAGGTGCCCGACCATGACGGTTTCAAATGATATAAAGCCATGACAATACACAAACAAATACTTGGACTGCTCCAGTATAATGCTTTTCATTAAAACTAGGTTTTGTAGAAACTGCACAGACTGGTTTATTATAGACAGGAGAGGATAATATACTAGGGGGGGAAATGCCCCGATAGGCAGTATTAGGAACAACAAGGAAGATCAGCCAGATAAAACTGAGAATCGAGTGAATGTGAACCAGTTTATATAGATATAGTTTATACAGAATATACAGGAGCACTACTTACAATAGGACAGGTGTATATACACTTAAAAACCATTTACGGCTTGGTACAAATAAGTAAGGGAAAGGTCAGCCACACAAACATGAGGAACTTACACAAAACATATCTAAATACATCAACCAAGCTAAAACACCCTCTAGTCCTAAACGAGGTAGTGAACCATGGTGTGCTCTTTACCTCCCACCTTTGCTTGTCGATATAGTTTAGCATTGATCATTGTGTCCAGTAAGAAGTTTTATAAGATGGTCTAGAACTAGTTTAAGGACCTTGTTTAAGGTGGAGCTTGGATTTGAGCTCACAATCTTCCAATAAATGATCCAAACCCCTTCACCTCCAGCAACCACCATACCTAGAGTCTGATATTTGCATTCGAATCATGCAAGCTCTGTTTGAAATGTTCTTGAAATGTTATAATATTTAGTTCAAAACCTTTTCAAAAAGTGCGTTTGAATTTTGTCCAAACTTCAGATTTCCTGTACCAGATCTACACCGAAACCTACATATCAAAAGAGATTCGTCGGCAGACTGTGTGTCGGAACATCAGTAAGACCAGCGCAGACTACAACATGGACCCACGTGTCTCATTGGGTTCGGGGGCAGGAGGGCCCAGGTGCAGTCCTATTCCCGCCATGAAACGGAGCACTTTATGGCAGGATCTGCCCGCTGTCCGAGACAGCGGCATCCTGGAGTCTTTGACGCCAGAGGAGCGCAAGTACCAGGAGGTGAGAGAAATATCTGAATGTATGAAGCATGGGAGGTTTGGAGAATCTGCACATTCAGGCTTGAAAATGCAAAACCGTTTTGCCTATGTGTATTTTCAGAGCTTGTACGAGGTCTTGGCGTCAGAAGTATCCTATTTGCGTTCCCTGCGCGTCCTGACGGAGCATTTCATGGAGTCACGAGAACTGAATGAGACTCTTATTAACAGAGACAAGAAAACTCTCTTCTCCAACATTCTCCGCATCCGAGAAGTCAGCGAGAAGTGAGTTACACATTTGTACTGTGGTCTTTATTGGGATGCTGAACAACAGAGATTCAATTTACAATAGGCACCATGGGTAGCACTTGAAGGTCCCGGGTTCAGGTGGAGCGGCCTGGGTCCTTTCTGTGTGGAGTCTGCATGTCCTCCCCGTGTCTGCGTGGGTTTACTCCGGGTACTCCTGGTTTCCTCCCACAGCCCAAAGACATGGAGGCGTGTTAGGTGAATTAGGTGAAGCCAAATAAACAAACAAAAACAATTTACAATAGAGAATCTTTGTGGTGTTTGCATGTTCTCCCCGTGACCCAGGGAGCTTGCAAATATGTTCTGTATGTCCAGATCAGTTGGTAAAAGTGTAAAAGTCCACAGCCGCCGTATTAAGTCCCGATCTCAAACCTAATTCAACTATAGACTCATAAAGAGCACACAGAAGCAAAACTACATTGTATTTGGCTTACCAGTTACAACACGAGCAAAATAAAACCACTGAGCGAATAATAAAGTACCAAATTATAAAACGACAGAGGCTGACAGCTGACCGACGTTAATGTTGGGATGGGACCGTGAATATCTCACATTTACACAGTGTCGCTGACTTCAGGGTCTTCAGACTTCAGACTCTACCCCATGAAAGCAAAAAAAAAAAAAAGATTAGCTTATGTTATTATGTTATTTTGTTTTCTTTTTATTGCATTAGACTGTACACAGTGCAGGTAGGAGTATCCTCATGTCTACTTTCCTTCAGGTTTCTTAAAGACCTTGAGGAGCGTCTGGATCAAGATTTAGTCCTCACCAACATCTGTGACATCATCAGCTACCACGCCCAGCACAACTTCCCCGCGTACATCGACTACGTTCGAAATCAGATATATCAGGACAAGACCTACACCTCGCTCATGTAAGACGGAGACAAACATGGAACACGCTCTCGTTCTGAGCTAACATGTCTGATTACTGTCTGATCCAGTTCAAACTGACCGTCACAGCCCAGCTTTACTGCTGTAGCCCTGTGGTGTCCAGTCCCCCTAGAAACTACACGCTCTAATGATTTTATGGGGCGTCTCTCGCTACAGGCAGACCAACGCGCAGTTTGCCACGGTGATTGCATTTCTCCAGGACGCTCCCATATGCCAGCGTTTGCCCTTTACTTCCTTCATGCTGCTGCCCTTCCAGAGAATCACACGCCTCAAGATTCTTATTGAGGTAGAAAAACCTGCATGTCCAGTCACACGCCTTGCATATTTCGCACATTATAATGAATAGGTGTTGACAGAGCTCTTGTCATCTCCCTTATCTCCAGCTGTTTACTTCAGGTGATGGGTTACAGGTTTTAGGAATTCCCAGAAGAAGCACGTTAGTAGACGCCATAACTAGTAATGTGTTTTATATAACCTAATGGATCTGAATCACTTCACTCCTGTCAGCTCCTGAATATTTATCACCTGTCGTAAAGACTGGCAGAACGGGTTGTTTTTATAAATGGTTTGGTTAAGTCATGTCTGAGAAATTTAATAGAAATCTAAAATGTGAAGAACCAAAAACAAATAATAACTGTACTGAAACCGTTCAGACATCCTGACAGTCTTTGAAATACAGGTTAGCACCGCTTAACATCCGCATTACGTTTAGTGGAGCAGGGTGTTGACAGAAATTGACGTTGAGCGTACGTTACCTTAGTCACATAGGGGTTGAGTAGTGTATTTTAAACTGTAATATTTATTAAAACACAATGAAAACATTTCCTACAGTACTGTATTGTATAAATGAAGTTCCCAGCCCGGAATCTGCACCTTCATCACGGGGATTGTGCGAGGCTTTGTCTGGATGTGTTAACAAATGAAAAACGGCTGTATAAAAAATGACTTAAAAGCTATTTTTGCTCTAAAAGAATAGGCTATGTTGTATCTGTTACACTCCGAATGAATCGTTATTAATAATTTGGATTATAATAAGGAGGTCTTCTCAGGGTGATAAAAGAAAAACATTATTAATATTATTATACAACATTATAAATATTTATTTTTGTTTTGAAAAGAGAAAAAGCGCCAAAATGAAAAAGTAAAAGCTAAAAAAAAAATAAATAAAAAAAAGCTAGAAATAGAACCCATGAGAAAGGGAAGAACAAGCTATACTTTTCTTCTCTTAGTGACTGCAAGGAAAAAAGGTTGGGAACCCCTGATGTACATTACAGTAATTTTTATATTTGTAGCATTTAGAAAACTTGGAAGTAGTAACATCACCGCATTCACTGTCTTTCTAGACTGCAATTGCCTTTTGTGTCACCAGGAGTCGCAAGGTTTCGCTCGTTCTAGTCTTCTGTCATTCAGACGTGAATAAGACATAAGTTATGCGTTACGATGTGTTAGATCAGCGCCCATCAACGTGACAGTAGTTTTTTTAATTAAAACCCTGATTAGACAAACCCTCCTTCGCAAACCGTCCTACAGTGACTCCACCCCAAAGCAAGAGTTACCAAAATAACTAATTTGTGTTACATGCGCTAATAAATGCTGTTTCTTCAATTCCCTCTAGTCGTGTAGAAATCGAACCGCACGGCCTGACAGGACAAATTTAACCTGGATTTGTTGTTAACAGAACATCCTGAAGAGAACCGCTGAGGGAATGCCGGATGAAGAGATCACCACAAAGGCCCTGGCAGCCGTGTCCAGGGTAAAGTTTGCACCGGGATGTTCCCCACTGAGACGGGGCTTCACATTAGAGTGTCCTTCACCCAGAATAGCACAGCACAAGAATAGATGTTCAGTAAAAGGAAGGGGAAATGCGTAGTGCTAAGTGAGTTATTTAAAGGAGTAATGATTAAAAGTGGCTTGGCTTGCTGGAACACGAGGGTCTTCCGATCGTCTAGAATTCACCTCCTAGGTTAAATGACTCATATCCTGTGTGAATCAGTGTTCCTGATCTTCTGAATTAGATTATGTGAGACCCCATTATTAAAAAAAACAATTAAGTAATAACTCAGGACCTGGGTTTGAACCACCGACTGTCCAAAATGATAAAACTACACTTTCACCTGGTTGGGGGTCATTGGGGGTTTTCTCTCAAGCCCTTGTCTGACCTCCCCTCGTTATGGCAGGGCCAATTATGTGTCTGTGTGATGACTGCTACTGCTGCAAGGCATTGTTGAACTCAGACCAGCCAGTTACTGCTGCACCACCTGACCACCATCCTTAAAAGATACTAAAGACAAAGATACTAATTCTGGTTTACACACCTTTCCATAGGTAGGGGATAAAGAGTGATGCTGTTACACTAGTACTGGAGTTACGTGCTTGAGGATCTTGTGCAGCCAAATGTTAGAATTCGATGTTGAATTAGATGCTGATTTGGGTTCAGCCCTGTTTCAAACCTAATTATAACTGAAGACCTTTGTCAATTGAAGTAAATATTCTGGCGTGCACTGCAGTTGCTGCGGCCGTGATGTTTTGTTTCTCTCTTCTTTCATGCACACTGTACCGTACCGACCAAAACACGCACATGCAGATTATAGACGAGTGTAACACCCAGGTTGGGAAAATGAAACAAATGGAAGAGCTGATTGAGATCAACAAGATGCTGGAGTTTGATAAACTGAAGGTAAGTTGCTAAATCGGAAGACACGAGATGCAGCAACATAATATTATTATTAGAATAATATACTTATTAACAAATATAAGAGTTGCCCGGGGGTGGATGGATGGATGGATGGATGGATGGATGGATGCTTAAAATGTGTGATAAGTGATGAAACGGCACGTAATGCGAAAAAATGGATTAAACCTGGATGACGATGGCCTGAAATAGAATTGGTTATTCTTGTATAGTTTACGCAGTAGAACACTAGAGGGAATGCGTTACATGGCGAGTGCCATAGATCACCATAGGCGTCCTGTTTTTCGCAATAACACGCGCCTTTGCCTTCTCTTGCATTTATACAAGTTTTTTTTTTTCAACAAAATAAAGAAAAGAGAAAAAAATAAGGAAAAAAATTAACAAGGAAGCCTCACAACGAATTTCATAGCGAATATGTTTTAATTCGGACAATACGGGTCCACAGCAAATGAGGTCCTCCACAAAACCTTTTTCTGTTTCTCAGGATGAATTGCATATTGAGCTGAATTTTAAATGAGAGACTAAATGAGATGTTGCACTGTTTTAACACCAGTCTGATTCACGTTACCAGGCAGTGCCAATAATCTCGCAGAACCGGTTCCTGGAGAAGCAAGGAGAGCTACAGGAGATGGCTAAAGGCGGAACCCTGTTCCATCTCAAATCCAAATTAATCCCAGTCTATGTCTTCCTTTTCAACGACCTGCTCATCTTAGCCACCAAGAAGGGGTAGGCTTGTATTTTCTCGTTTGTATTTTCTCAGTGCATTCTCATTGTTTGGAAGCACAAGAGCAATTAAGATAACTGAATTTCGACTGTGATGTGATTACAGCAACATAATGGATCATGTGTTTTGTCATGTTACACTACTGATCTGCTTCAATGGTGAACAGAAATGAAACGGCAGGTTAAAAATTTGATCGCAGACATGCTTTGGTTCACATGCAGCACTGTGCAAAAGGAGTAGTTGTTTTTTGTCAGTATTTAAATATTTCTCAGTCTCGTTATTAGAATACAACCATAAAATTTAGGACATTTGTGTGCAGCAATATTTGGTATCAGGAAAACAGCTTTTATAGGCTTCAAGGGAAAGTTTTTAGTGTGGCCTTACCTTACACCCGAGCAACAACAGCATCTGGCAGCTTCACGAGGAGGCCAAGAAACCACTTTTTCAGAAGGGTAAAAAATACCAAGATATGCTAAAGCTCACAAAGATTGGAATATTAGTGGAAAATCGTTATTATGCAGTCACAAAGCAAAGGTCCAAATTGTCAGCAATTTACCTTATATATGGTCATTAAAGCATTGTTAAAGCAATGGTAGTGTTACTGTAGGTGCATGTGAGGGGGTGGCTCAGTATTTTAGGTTCTGGATGAGTAATTCAAACGTTGCGAGCATAAATTTCAGGTCCAACAAGTTACAGCAGTCACTGCTCAGTGCAAATGTGAATACTGGACGGTGGAGGTTCCCGGGCTGTTTATCAGAATGTTGTGAGTTCAAACCCCGCGGTGTTACTCTTCAACCAAGAGTCCACTCTTGATTCTAAATGTGTAAGATGTATATAGGTAATAAATATAAATGGATAAAGGTTTACTTTTATAAATAACTGTCCTGTCCTGCAGCTCGGAGCGCTACGTGGTGACAGACTATGCACACCGCTCTCTGGTGCAGGCACACGCTATGGCCGAGGAGGCGATCAGCCCGAACATGGAGCACTGCTTCTGTCTGACGCTGCTCGAAAACCATCAGGGGCGCATAATGGAGAGGCTCCTAAAATCCCCCTCAGCGTGAGTAAAGCTTGCTCAGGACTCATTTTCCTGGACACATTTGGGGACGTTTAAGGGAGCAAATGGGCAATAGCGAAAAAACAAACAAACATCAAACCGGAATCTGAACCTGTTGGGTCACATGGCACATGGTTAGTGAAGAGGTATGTTATGCATGAGAGCCGGTTATGTTAGACGCTCCATCTGTATCTCCACCCAGGTCTGATATGCACAGGTGGCTGGCGGCGTTCCCCAACCCTGAAGATCCAAACAGAATCCAAGAAGAAGTCATATATGAAGACTGGGGTGAGACTGAGAGACAATATGTGTTTGTAACATGCTAATATTTTTTATTATTGTTCTTTTTTTCTGATGCATGTTCACATATGATCACTTAATTGTCCTGGCCAGTCATAACAGTCTTTCTTTTATTTCTTAAATTGTACAATTATCCAAAAATGTGGTCACTGTAGAAAAATGATTTCCCCTTTAAAAGCACGACAAAGCAGTACGAGAGTGTAAGATGTGCCCCAACTAAATGCATGTCCTCTCTTATTCGCTATCCTGACAGGGGGATTCTGAAGTATTATGATGATCAGAATGACTTTTGTATTTGTTTTTTTTTATCCTTTTCTTACAAACAGTGTTTGCAAACCGTTATTTTGTGTGCCAGGCGTGTTGTCAATCTACAAAATCATGTTTAGTGTGCTTATGTGGCGGAACGTGTTGTCGCACAGTAATGAGCAAAGTCATACAAGCTCCAAACTACCCTCAACAACTGTTTCCTAATAGCATTACGCACTGTTTCACAATAACTGTATTTACAGTATGTGGAATGGGAATATTGGTTTGGGGGCCATTTTGGACTGGTCTCATAAGTGTGGGTTCTTTATATGGACAAGCAATGAAATGTGGTTAGCAGCATTTAAAAACAAAAGATTGCTATTAAAAACACTGCATTGACAATTCATTAAATGCTGATTTAAATTCATTAAAGTTGTGCATTTTATGCTTTATGGTGCATCTGTATCTGAAACCTAACATCTGTGTGTGTCTGTGTGTGGCTCACTGTCTCTGTGTCTCTCTCTCTTTCTCTCTGTCTCTCTCTGCCTCTCTCTCTCTCTCTGTGTCTCTCTCTCTCTCTGCATTTGTGTGTGTGTGTGTGTGTGTGTGTGTGTGTGTGTGTGTGTGTATTTAGACTGTCCGCAGGTGCAGTGTGTTGAGCAGTATGTGGCTAAGCAGGCTGACGAACTAAATCTGGAGCCTCCCGAGATCATCAATGTCACCCGCAAAACCAACGAGGGTGAGCTCCGTTCTGCTTTTCACAGGATGTGTTTCTGCATTTACCGTCTGAACATGTCATTATGCAAAATATTACAGATGTGATATTTAGTGATGACGCAAGACGTGTACACATTATTATTCGTTTGAAAAATATGCACTTTACCCTTTAAGAAAAGACCTAATTCGTCACACACTCAGCATTTCAGGTGTGAACTGAACAACTGAAAGAAAGTGAACCTCCCCCTCTTGATGTTTGTCTCTGTCCGGCTTGCAGAGTGACTCTGGAGCCTGTAATGGAATTATTTAGGCAAAAGTGCACCAAGCATGGGATACCACTCCACCTCAGGGCCCTGTATACGTACCACATGACCTTCAAGTTCAAGGTTTAAAATCAGGTCCTCTGAGACTCGATCCACTGGCTCTTACTACTGAGCCAGTATTAGTCTTTTAGTTCGGTTGTGCAGCCCTACTCACTGCGCTTCTGTTTCGATACAAGGTCACTGGTTTCATAGCTGTACTCTGCACTGATCGTAAAAGTTAGTCATTAATATTTTCTCTGTATATATCGCGATCAGCCATATTTTTTGTGACGTTCTTCCCTATAAAGCCAAGCCCTTGTCCTGACGTCTTTCCTCTCCTCCTCTCCTCATCTGCCACTCTTTTTTTTTTTAGGATGGTATGAAGGGAGTCGTCTGTCGGATGGTCAGAAAGGCTGGTTTCCTGTGAAGAACGTTCTGGAGATCACTAGCGAGCACATGAGGAGGAGAAACCTGCGGGAACGTTACCGCGTCATGCAGGCTGCCAGCGCCTTAACCCACAAAACACGGACTGCTTCATAAGGCTGCAGCCAGACCTTCTTACCTGGATTCACGACGAGCTGGAGAAGGGCAGTTTCACTGTGAAGGCATTGAGCACGAGCCGGCACATGCTTCCTTCAGAACAATAAACGCGTTTTTAAAGAAAACAGACGAACAAACCGCAGCAGTATAACCTGAACTTAATGTACAGAGATTTGTAAAACTGCTTCAAGCTGATAGATTATTAGGTTTTGTTTAGGGGTTAACGGTACTTCTGTACGATCTGTTGTGTTCGGGTTTTTTGTATGAGCGTGTACGTACAGTCGACGCCAGTTAGCCATAACGTTAAACCCACCCGACTGTTCCACTTATACTATATTTTTTTATCATTGTAGTTCTACAATTACAGACCGTAGTCCATCTGTTGTTCTACATACATCGTTAGTCCCATTTCACCCTGTTCTTCAACAATCAGGACCCCCCCCCACCCCCAAAGGGCTACTCAAATAGTACCTAATATGTGCATGTCGTGTGGGGGTCCTGACCATTCGAGAACAGAGAAAAGGGGACAAACTAAGTGGAAAGAAACAGATGGACTACAAACTGTAACTATAGAAATACAAAATGCATCTATATGGTAAATGTAGCTGCTGCGTGTCTCTGTGTCTCTGTGTGTTTGTTTTAGGGTTGGGTGATGATAAGATTTAACATCAGTATCACAATATTCTGTTTTTTTTTTTCATGGGGTAACCTTGGAAACCATGGCGGGCTTAATTGTATTCCCCATATCTCATGTTTTATTTTTGTAAATGTAAAAAAAAAAAAAAAAGAGAAACTTTTTTAATTGTATAGCATTTGACACCTTTTTTTGGCTTATCACCCATCCCCGATGTGTATGTGTTTGTGTGTTTGTACGTGTCAGCTCTCCATTTCCAGTACACTTTGATGATCTGTCAACACGGCGTGCAGATCAGACCTGCATTTGGACAGTGCATTTGGAAACTCTGTAATTAAGCTGCTGGATATCAGTAGAACACACATTCTTTACACACCTGCTCGTTAGTTACATTTTTGACATATTTCGTTTGTAAAATGTGAGAAAGGGACAAACCAGTGCTGGTGCATAAGTTCAAGTTTAACCTCAAGTGATTTTGTAACTCAGGTGTTTATATCTCTTTTAAACCTGGCAGGTCTGTTTTTGAGGCTGTTCTTTACCCATACTGACCTTGGCAAATAAAACAAGCCAAATTCTTCATGTCTGTGCACACTGTTATGATTATTATTTATATTGTACAAACAGTTTGTTTACATATAGATGATACATTTCTATGAACTAAGGCAGACAGACAGACAGACAGACAGATAAATAGATACATACGCACTTACTTTGTCTTTCTTTCTATATTCATCCCCGAGGAAATTTAGCAGCCAGTAGCAGTATTCACAATACAGGACAATCAAGACCAAAACCAACAAAGTACAGCACTATCAAGACAAAAAAAACCAAAGAGACATAAACTATAGAAATGTAAAGAATATCTTAAGTATTGCACCGAGTAAGCAAATCAATAAATAGTCAATATGAAAGTCTATCTAAACGGTATTCTATTGTAGTAACGTGAGTAAAGTGGAGAAAAGTGGATTTACACCATGTAGAGTAGTGTCATGCTGTAGAATGACATACAGACATGCAGTGCATATTAGTACAAAACATCTGGTATCAAATGAAATGCAGTCCTCATCTGTCCTCGTCCCTCTACTGGCCCTCTGGGAAGAGATGGAGAGCCTGATTTACATTTACATTTACATTTAGGGCATTTAGCAGACGCCCTTATCCAGAGCGACTTATAACTCATACAGTCTTACAATCCAAGCAGTTATGGGTTAAGGGTCTTGCTCTAGAACCCAGCTGTGCCTGATGTGCCTGATGGCACTCGGGACAAAGGATCTCCTGAGTCTGTCTGTGGAGCAGCTCATTGACAGCAACCTGCCACTGAACTTACTTCTTTTGTCCAGGATGATGTTGTGCATTGGGTGACCATCATCCTCCATAATGGACAGCAGTTTGTGCACTGTCCTTCTTTCAACCCTTCTCTTCTTCAACACGGATTCCAGCTCCACACACCAACAACAGACCCTGCTCGCCTGACCAGCTTGTCCAGCCGCAGTTGGAATTGTACGGAAAGAAAATACAGCGCATTTTCCTGCGTTTCAGGAAAATTACAAAAACGATGATCAGAGGAACTCCAGTTTGTCACCAAATGTGTAAAAATGTTGTTCCTCAAAGAACGATTGGAAGGGAATTCTACAGTGCAAAATGTCATTAAACGATTCGGATTCTGGATTAATTTCAGCACATAAAAGTTAAGGGTATGAGCCTAAACTGAAGAGGGGTGATCTCTGCTCCCTCAGGGCAGCACGGGTAAGGGATTACTTTATCAAACCTTTATGAAGCTATACGATCCAGAGTTCCATTCACAAATACCACTTAAAACTTTACTGTACAAAAAACAAGCTTAAATAGCCACTCTCCCCAGCCTGACCCTCCTACTTCAAGTGTCCTCGAACCGCCACTTTAGGGTAAGCAGGGTTGAAAGAATTGTACTTTGTATGTGTACTTTTAACAAAAATAGAATAATATATACTGTTCGCAAAAATTGATAAGATACCCTCTAATTTCTGTGAGTAGTGAGTATTCCAGTGAAGGGGCTAATTCAGTGTTCATGTTCCTTCTTTTGCTTTTGCTGTTGGTGGAACAAGGGTGCAGGGCTTTGAGTGCCAGTACCTTGGCAGCTAACTTTGTGAAGTTTGTATGTTCTCCCCAGGTCTGCACAGGTTTCCAGATTCTTTTCACGTTCCAAAGACAGGTGCTATGTCAGCTCCTAGCTCTAAAGTGTCCCAGTGCAAGTGAGTAAACCTGTGTGTGTGAATGAATAAATGAACTAAATTTACGTTCTTTGCTACGTCCTTTGCGATAGCCTGCTCTAGGACTTTTATTTTGCCTTTTTTTGATGCCACTTCTGTTCATACGCTTCTGTCTCGCTGGCAGTAGAAGCGTCACCATAGAATCTCCGCCCATGTCGGCTCAATGCTAAATAATATATTACTACTTACTTAGTGCCCTAGATAGGGCGTGAAACCCTACGAGAAACACACTGTATAGGTTAAATGTGTAGGGTAGAAGGTGCGATTTGGAATTGTGCCCTGTCGCTCAGCAGCAACCATCCATTTCAACTGTATTAGTGTTTTCGGAATTACTACTGATTGCTGCAGAAATAAGCCAACATGGCTGGCAGGGTGTGTACAAATTTATACTTTTTTAAAAAACATTTTAGATATAGCGTCAAATGTTTACAGAGTGTACAGGTTGCGAATTGTTGCTCTAGACGGCTAGCTTACCGGAAAGTGGACTGTCTTATGATCTTACGCCCCACCTTTTTGTTATGGTAAATGTAAATGAACGTAATATTAATTATATAAAAAAGAAATACTTAAAATACGCGAGTTGATAAACACATAAGAACCAGTCGGCTATAAGGCACATAACTCATACTTATAAAGGTGTAGAGTCGCACTAGCAAAGGCCGTATTTCAAATGGTGGGATAATTTATATAGTAGTGCACTACGTAGTGCATATCGTAGTGGCGTTTTAGTGATACGAAGTACACTATGTAGCAAGTAGGGGTAGTTAGGAGATAAAGCCACTGAAACTGGATAGGTCTGTAGGTTTTCGTGTGGTTTTCAATGTTTCAATAAGCTGTTTAAATGAAACAGAAAAAAACTTCTTTTTTTGGCAAATTAGAGCAAAGTTAATGCCACCACCTCATCCCAATCTAGGGCTGTTCCCGCCTTGCGTCCTGTGACCCTGACCAGTATAAAGCAGATAAGAAAATAAATGAATGTTCTAATAAGACTCTTATATGAAGTATGAGGGCTGTAACAATAAATCGTGACCCGATGCATCGCGATGCAAATGTTTAATGCTGTGCATTGTGGAGATTTGTATCTGACCTCATATACGGCATGTCTTCCGTTTTACGAAGGAAACCTTCTCACTGTGAGCTTGTTTGTTGATTGTGCTTTTTACAATGATTATTGCATTTAGTATATTTATGTTTTTAGTTGTTAAATGTCTTTTAATTGTATGGGACAAGATTTTCTCTTGTTAAAAACCGGATTCAGGAATACGTGAGTAGTTTTGCATCGTTTACGCTTCAGAACGAATGTAAAGTAAAAAAAAAAAAGGAAATTGAATCCTTGTTAAATCCCTATTAAGTTTCGTATCAGTTCACATTATGCTGATACTGCTCCATTTCCACCCCCCCAAAAAAAGACTGCTGTGTGTATAAAAAGAACAATGTGCATATGCATATTTTAAAAATGGGAAGCACATGTTCACATATTGTCAGGTCATTTTACTGACCAGCTATAAGCACAGGCCTTCTTATATGTCTTATAGTGTTTATAAGACAATCATTGGCGGAACAGGGTGAGTCAGAAGTCACAGGACAGGTCGCATTCTGCATTGTGGCTCCCAAAACCATTTGGCGGTTCTTCAGACGGTCACGCCGTTTCTTCTCGTCCACAGTCCCGGTTTCTCTGAATTTGGTTATGAGCGGTAACAGTGATGTGTGAAACTGATTCTTTCTGATTGGTGGTCAGCTCAGCACTTCCAGTTTCAGCTACCTGTGAGGAACAACACAAGTTTAGACATTCCTGTGTAGATAACTTTCGAACCGCAAGAGATATTACATATCTGATTGCAGTCAATTTCTGATGCAGGTCCGATCTTCTTTGATATCCCACATGACCACCTTCCTGTCTGAAAAAATTGGGGCAGGTTTCGGAAAGGACATCACGAAAATTCAAAATAATGTAGAGAATAAACATTGATAAATAGCGATATATTGCTGTATTGATTTTTTAGCACACAGTCCACTGGGAATTGTTTTTTTAACTTTGACTGAGAGCTAGACTGGCGTCCACAGAACGATGACCTCAACACTTGTACACACGTTAAAATGTAACATCAGAAGAATACAGGAACCACAGGACCATCCATGATAAGGATGTACAGTATTTACTGTACCTCTATAATGATTTCAAGACTTTAACCTTTTAAAATCTTCTTCTTTAAAGTCCATGCAAGCAGCTCGATGCCCAACTGATGAACTGTCGCTGACTAACTGTGTAGTGGCCAACGAAAAGGACTGGAAATCAGGACAGTGAGTATTTTGTGAAATGTTTATTCCTTCCGTCTTCCTGCGGAACAAGTTTCTTCTGAACTTATGATGTGATGCCAGTCCATGATAAACAGGGCCTCATGCCCTGTGCCCTGTGTTCTTTGGCATGGAGCCTGAACAGGAAAATGTGTTAAAACGCAAAAAAAGCACCACAACAATAAATAAGTTAATTAAGAATTAAAAGCAAGATCAGCTCATGTTAAATTAATGAAATATTTAAAATATCTACTGCATTTATTTAAATCATATTTTTGCTGTAGGAGAATGGTATAAATAATAGCCATTCTCCAATAGCAAAAATATATTATTTTTTATCATTTATTATAAATGTTTTAATGTTTTATTTTATCATTTATTTTATTTATTTATTATGTCCCAAAGTTTACATTTGTGTGTGTGTGTGTGTGTGTATGTATATTTTTATTTAATAAATAAAAAATTATAATCGCTTATTATAATTAATTATATTTTCTAATCTATCATATTCTATTTGTTATTTACAATTTCCTTATATTCTCTATTTTATTATATTCCATATTATTCATTATGTTCTAATATATGTTATTTTTATTCTTAATATTTATTTTAGATATTTTAATATATTCTATCTGGTTTATTAGAGAATATTTGTTTTATTTATATGAAGTAAATATTTATTTCATATCTTATTATCTTCTGTCTATTTTATTGCTTTTACGATTTACGTTTACGATAAGTGTGTACATGCTGTAAACAAACAAAACTGATATTCCTATTTTATTATATTTCTTATTTTATTATATTATGTTCTAGACTTCCTAAGGAGGTCGAGTCCGTTTTTTGAGTCTTGGCGTCCCTAAGGTTTCTTCCTCATCACATTTAGGGAGTTTTTCCCTTTCCACTGCCACCGTAGGATAGGATGTAGGTGCTTGTGAATCTGCTTTGAGACGATGCGGTGTAGTAAAAAAAAAAGTGCTGTATATAAAACAAAATAACAAAAGCGAGTCACGTAAACTCTTCCAGGCATGTGATGATCAGGACCACACCCACCCACAAGTACGTGTTCACTGTAAAGACGCATCAGAGCGTGCTTCCTGGAACCATAGCCTTCAGCCTGCCACAGGTACCTCATCGTTCAGTCTTTTCTCGGTCTGGATTTAATCTCAGTCTGCTGACTGCACAATTAACAATTAAGCTTTGTCTCTTTTTGCTTTTATTTCTTCCTCAAACATCTGTATCAGCATCCTTAATCTGTCTGAGCGTTTTTCTGTTCTTTTCTCTGTAACTTACTCTGTCCTTCATCTCTAACCCAGACAGCAGCCAGAACGATCAGGTAACATTAGCAGTTACCTCCTCAAAACTGCACGTTTTTCTAAATGAGCAAGTAAAGTCCCAGAGGATGTATATGTAACATATAAATATGTAAAGGTTTTGGTTAGGTTAATCTTGAGCTTGTAGGAACAGTAGACAGCTTGACGAAAACATTACGGTCTTGCACATTATCATCTCAGGTTTTAGGAACATAAAACTGTGGCAGGGGTGGGATTTGAACCCTGGACCTTGAACAGGACTAGAGAACAGTCTGTTCTCATGGTGGATGTGGGTGAAATGTTCACGCTAGGTCTGAGGGGATTCAAATCGTGGCGATTTTGATAGCGACCCTGGGACTTTACGTCCAATTCTTTATGCATTCTCAGTATCATGAGATCAATTACCAAGGTAAAATACTTGCATCAGTAATAATGTTTTTTTTGTGGTAGATACGGTAAGGTTAAGATTTAAAATGACTTCCCTTCTTTCTCTTCCGTAGAGAAAATGGGCTGGCCTCTCACTCAATCAAGAAGTGGAAGGTAAAACTGACATCAGAGTTTCTTCTCTGCTTTATTTACTGAACCGTTGCATGTCTAATCTTTATGGTTTGTTAGTTTTTGTTCTTTTTTGCATGAGAATATTTGGATTTTATAACAACGAAGCCTGTGTGTTCGTTATTAGACCTTTTCTAACGTAACCCGGCAACCTGTGTGTAAACGCCTTGGCTGGTGTTTACGTCTCAGCACAGGCCATGAATTACTTATAGGATCAGGATTGGTCACTTAGACAGGGTTCGAGTGACATTCATACGGGACTGGGATAGGACTTACTCTGACACCAATGCATGGAAACATATTCTGTTTATAATGTAGCACCCTCACTGCAGAGGGTCGTAGGACCTGGAGCCCCAGGCTTTCGACCATTTCTTTTACGCCCAGAGCAAACTCACATTGCATCCACCCCGTTTGTCTATGGCTACAAAGCTGCGAATGTTTACTGTTGTACTGAAGATAAAACGGAAATGTGGTTGCTAGGTGGTAGCTGTACATTTTTAGGGTACACCAGATGGTTGTATTACTTGGTAGATGCTAGGGTAGTCCAGAAAATTTGCTAGAGCGTTGCTAGGTGGTTGCTATGGTATGCGAATTGGCTGCTAGAGTGTTGAAAGATAGCTGCTGTAGAATATCAAATGGTTGCTAGGCGGTTGCTACGGTAACCTGAGTGGTTGTTATTGTGTCGCCACATGGGTGCTAGGGTATACCAAGTGGATGTTAACTTGCTAGGGCGTTGCTATAATATACCATGTGGTTGCTAGGATGTTGCTAGGTTATACCGGGCAGTTGCTCGGCTGTTGCTAGATGATTGGTATGGTACACCAAGTGGTTTCTGGTATTTGTAATGCAATGTATTACGTTGTTGCTATGTTGTTGCTAGGTGGCTGCTAAGTATTGGTAAGGGAATGTGGTTGCTGTGGTGTTGCTATGGTAAACCAAGAAGTTGACAGAGTGTTGCCCAGTTGTTGATGATATTCGAAGTGGTTGTTAGGTGGTTGCCATGGTGGTCTGTGTGGTTGCTAGGGGACCGTTTCTGTTTCAGCCTGACCGCGAGGATGCTCTTTCACGTTGTGTTTTCTGCAGTGAGCGTTTACACGTTCGACACGTCCAAGCAGTACGTAGGGACCATGACTGTAGAGATCGACTTCCTGCAGAAGAAGAACGCCGACAGTAACAGTTACGACTCCGACAAGATGGCCATCGAGTTCCTCCAGAACTTCAACAACCAGGCGTTTTGCATGGGTCAGCAGGTGGGTGTGATCTGTGAGTAAGTCTAGAGACGTACAGCACTGGGGCAAAAGTCTGAGGCCACCCTTA
The DNA here is from genome assembly GCA_034779995.1 of Parotocinclus haroldoi. Classification (NCBI taxonomy): domain Eukaryota; kingdom Metazoa; phylum Chordata; class Actinopteri; order Siluriformes; family Loricariidae; genus Parotocinclus; species Parotocinclus haroldoi. The sequence continues at coordinate 20,101 of JAUZST010016366.1, forward strand.
GATTTGTTTTATTTAGCGACGCTATATTGACCATCTGTACCATACTGTCGAAAAATGTCAAACTTGGATTCATCACTCCTGCCCTTGTGATCTTCAGCACTTCTTCTCCCCCGTTTCTCTTCTGAAAAACTGGTTTCTTGGCTGCTGCCGTTCCAAAAAGATCGTTCCTCATTAAGTTTGTTCGGACTGTAGAAAGGACAACTTGGAATCCAGTGGCGGCTTATTATTTAAACCAGGTTTAACACCGCGTACAAGTTGCCTTTTCTTGATGGCTTATAATAGAGGGACCGAAGACACAATTCTATATGGTTTTTCTTGCTAGAACATCCAGCATCCAGTCTAATGGTGGCCTAAGACTTTTGCACAGTATCCTACGTGCACGGTTAACATGACCTGCAGTGACCTCTTCTGATCCTGTGTTTAATCACAGCTTGTTTTCAGCTACTGCGACAAGCTTTTTGCGTTAGTAATCAAAGACATCGAGCCGATGGACCCCGGCATCCTGCGGGGCGAGAACACGTCCGGAAAGAAAAATAAGGTAGGGATACAGTCTGTTCTCATAGTTGAAGTGTTGCTTCAGAGCATCTCCTAAACAGCAGGGCTTCTGGGCTGCTTCTGGTCAGCTGCAGACCTAGTAGAGACAAACCACCAAACCACGAATCCTTCCCTGTCTGGCCCGAATGGACAGAAGAACTACTTTAGTCCCAGAACGGGGATGCAAGAACCCACGGGTTTATGTGGAACATCATGGATGTGTAACACCGTCCTAAACGTTATAAGAGAGCCCAGGGAACGGCTGGAAGGACCCAGTGCCTCTAGCCCAGGAGGGACTGGTGTCTAAACCCATCCTTGATGCCTTACTGGGAATAACAAAAGCACTAAAAACCACAATTACAGAAACATAAATGTACAGACATTTAGTTTAAATGAAAATGCCTGTCTGTAAGTGTGTACACGCTGTAAACAAACAAAACCAGGGCCTGTCTGTGTGTGAATAAGCTCCGAGTTACAGGGAAGGGGTGACCCTTTCGCCCGTTCCAGTTTATATTAACCTTTAATTAGGGGTGAAAATAATCTGTTACAATCCTACAAGGCATTTTCCTGATACACGATATTTACACGCGACCGCAGACAAAATTGACACTTTTACATTACATTACATTAGATTTCCAGCATTTAGCAGACGCCCTTATCCAGAGCGACTTACAACTCATGCAGTCTTACAATCTAAGCAATTTTGGGTTAAGGGTCTTGCTCAAGGACCCAACTGTGGCAGCTCTGGTCCAGAGTCCAGTACCTTAACCGCTAGGCTACCACAGGCACTTGTATTGTCACATGCATTGTTATAATATATAATATTATAATATGAATTCATGAATATGAAGCTCCAGCGTGTGATATATACATAAAAAAGTAAAAAAAAATAAAAATAAAAATATATATAGATAATAGAAATATAAGAACTGTTTGTAAGCTATTGTAATATTTACATTTGAAGTGTGTGATGTGTGTGTTAAGTGGCGTCTAAAATTCATATGTAGTGACAGGCTTGTTAAAATATCTCTTACTTGTTAAAGTGTTTTTTATTTTTGTTAAAAACAAGTGTATTGTTTGTGGCGATAAGATTTAGAATGATACAATAAAAACGGTCATATTGCCCAAGCCTAGCCTTTGATCTGGATCGTCTAAACCAGTCAGTCCCGTCTGATCCTCTTTAATGCTGTAATTACTGTTGGTTAAATGATGCCTATATTAATTTAATCACGTTCTTTTTCTCCTCTCAGAATATTGAGATTGGCTTGTTGCATGGCAACAGCCAGGTCATTTTCGAGAAGGCAGAGAACTCGGCGGTCAACCTGATCGGTTAGTGTTTACACCTCAGTCACGCAATATTCGTGAAACACACGCCAATATTCACACGGACTACATTACATCTGCAGCATTATACCAATTATTTTTGTATTATTATTATTATTATTATTATTATTATTATTATTATTATTGATTCTCTAAACTGTTTTCACATTGATCGCGACCTGCGTTGTGCACTTACCTAACTTGACCACAAGATGGCAGTGCCGTTACGCCCTTTTACTAAAATAACGTTCTAATATATTCTGTGTATTTTATTTATTCACACTGTTCATACGTGCTGTAGTTTTATATTCGCTTTTCATAATATGATATTATCAATCATGTACTAGCCATATTTCTTTTAAAGTCATGTCTTTTTAAAATATGTTTTTGTTCAATTTTATTCCGTTTCACAAATTTATTAATCAGACAAACTAGTTCTTAAATATCGTTTTGCATGGGTTGGTCTTAGCAGGGTTTAGTCTCTTTTTGAGTCTTGGACCGTCCAAGGTTTCTTCCTTATATAACTGATTAGTTTTAGTTAAGTTTTTCCTTGCCACCATCATCCTGGACTTAGTGAATTATGGGACTGGGTCTAGATTTTAGAAGATAATAGAATATTGTGAAGCTTCTTTGAGATTATGATCGCGTGTAAACGTGCCATAGACGTAAATCTGATTTTTAGATTATAAAGAGCACTTCCTGTGGACCTGGGTTCGAATCCCCAGGTGTGGCTAAGAATGTGACGGTCAGGCTGGTGCGCTTTGTTCAGGGATGAATAGGGGTACGAACAGGAGGTGACCTTATGGGTGGCTTAGCTTTTACATTTAGATCATTTAGCACAGGCCCTTATTCAGAGTGACTGACAATTCATACAGTCTTACAATCCAAGCCACTGTGGGTTAAGGGCCTTGCTCAGGGACCCAACGGTGGCAGAGGTGTGATTTGAACCCTGGACCTTCTGGTCCATAGTCCAGTATCTTGACCACTAGGCCACCACAGCTTTGTGACACTGAGCAGAATAAGTGGGGTTAGGTCTTAAAGAATAATGCTGATTTCTTTTTAGTTACAGAATTTGTCATTTCTTTGCAGGTAAAGCCAAGACTCGCGGGACGAGGCAGTCCATTATTAACCCGGACTGGAATTTTGAGCGAATGGGAATCGGTGGCCTGGACAGAGAGTTCTCAGACATTTTCCGCCGAGCCTTCGCCTCACGAGTGTTCCCTCCGGATATAGTGGAGCAGATGGGTGAGTGGCACTTCTGTTCTGCTTTTCATGGATCTGTACATCTGTACTCACCATGTGGACTAGATAGTAGATCCTCTGGATTGGAACGGCACCGATACTGACGTCATTAAACAAATCGGACATGGGCCAGATGTGCCCGGTACATATCCCATAGCGTCTCTTTGCTCTTCACTAGAAGTGAAGTATTGGGGCAAAAGTACTGAGCAAATGTTTCCCACAAGGAACAATGTAAATTGAATGAATCCATTCCAGACCCCCGGAAAATCCACCATATAAGGCACTTTATTTTTAAATTGACATTTGTATCATTTAGCAGGCGCCCTTATCCTGAGTGACTTACAATTCATACAGTCTTACAATCCAGGCAATGGTGGGTGAAGGGTCTTGCCACCCAACGGTGGCAGAGGTGGGATTTGAACTCCTTGGTCCATAGTCCAGTACCTTAACCGCTAGGCCAACCCAGTCCTGTGTGCATTAATGCAGTTTCGTAGAGACGCTCCCTGATTTGCGACGAGGGAAACGTTCTGAAAAATCCATCGTGATTGGAGTGTATCGTAAACCTGAGGAGTTTAGTGAGTGTTTGTTGAATTGGTTTCCAAGGTTTCCAGTAAAAAAGCACAGGACAGGCCGTTTGCGACCTTTCCCGTTTGCGACCAAAGGCTGCCCAAACCATTGTCGAGTTTTCTCAGTTCTTCAGATGGTCAATACGTTTCTTATCGTCCACAGCCCCCTTTTCTCTGAATTTGGTTATGAGGGGTAACAGCGATGTGTGAAATTGCTGATCCTTCTAGGTGTCTGTTGTTGAAGTCTGTTGCTATGATATGGCAGCGGTGTGCCCCGGACGTCAGAATCCTCGATTCCAGTTTCACTTACCTGTGAGGAACAACAAGAGTTTTGAACATTCTGTGTAGATGTTTGAGCCACAAGAGAAATTACAAGTCTGATGGCTGCAATCGATTTCTGATACAATTCTAACCTTCTTTGACCACCTTCCCATCCATCCAGTTTCCCTTTTGCTTCCGAAATATAAGGGTGTCCTGTGAATTTTGACTCGTAGCGAAGGTGTTAATGTTTGAAACACTTACATGAACCCAACATTGGCCAAAATCGTTAACGCAAAGCTTAGTTTATAATCAAGTGTCGAAAAACCTCGTGTGATTTAGTGAGTAATGGAATGAAAAGGAAAAGTTAAAGCAAGACACTTCTGTTGAGAGGTTATAGCGAATCTGAACCACCGTGTACTGAATCGTGCAAAGACCAAGCCTGCAGAGTAACAGGTTGTTGTTGGTGCTGGAAGCCAAAAACTACTGGTCAAATAATGTCAGTGTTTTTTCTAGAGCTGTGCCGATCCGATATTCTGTAGCATCGGCCCGATATTTGTCGAAATCACTGGATCGGAGATCGGATGGGGAAAATAAAAGTTTAATCCTGGAACTCGAGTTAAAGCTGTTACCTAGCAGCGTGGTCATCATGTCAGCTGTGTGGAATTATTTTAAGCTCAAGGATGATAGAAGTAAAACGGCCGAGTGCAACGTATGCAACACCATCAGTTTGCAGCATCAATATCGGTATCGGGCATAAAAAAAATGGTATCGAGCCAGCCCTAGTTTTTTCTCCCTCGCCTGCAAACCGAGAGCTTTGTTTCCATCTGAAATTTAACGTTGACCAAACCTTCACTATTTCAGTATTTATGAGCCCCCTCTGAGGTAACGTATATTTAGTTACAGTCGTATCAGAGCAGCCCTCTGCCATCCACGACCCCAGTGTACTCCGGTTTCTCCACCTGTACTCAGAGGCCCTGTGGTAATCCCCTTTCCATTGATGATGGTGTTTGAAAAGAGCTGACAAATTGGAGCGATAGAAGCACTCGGTAACTCTAAACCCAGAAAGTGCACCTGTATACAGGACTTTGTTCTAAGTCCTGTTAAGGTGAAGTGCACAGGGCGTGGGCTTCTGTGATGGGCTGTGATATGATAATGCTGTCCCAAGCTAGTGTTGGGATTTAAATGACATTATTTGACATGTTTAAGTATTACTTGTGTTTAGGAGGCAATGTTAGTTTTAGCAGTTTGTGAGCTTTTTTTTTGCGTAAATCATTTGAGTTAATTTCGTGGATCTGATATTTTGCGAGGAAAGTGGGAATACACGATGAAAGATGTGTACTGGAAGGTTCAGGGTTCGAGTCCCACCTTTTTAGCCGCCACTGTTGGGTCCCATAAAACACAGTTGAATGGAGTTGAGTTGAGTTGCTGGGATATTTTACAATACAAACTGTGTGTTATATGTTATATGTCAAGGACCTGATTTAGGGACCCAACAGTAGTGGCTGTTTGGAGGTGGGATTTGAACCCTGTACCCGAGCCCACTGGCCCACAGTGGGGTATCTTAACCTCCTCCTCCACAATCTGTGGATCATTTATTTATAACATATAAATGTCGTTTTAGTTTCAGACTTTAGTGATGAAGCCCATTCTATCCGTAACCATGTTCCATTGCTCAACGATCCAATGTTTGTGCTCTTTCGCGTTTTCATATTTCAGGCTTCTTTTGTTGCCTTTCGTATCGTCCATGTGTCAAGGATGCGTGTCGACCCTGGTCTTGTAGGCTCCAGACCCTCCTGGGCTTATGAAAAATCAGAATTCTAATTTCCAATTTTGGCTCATTCTTGACGTCATACAGAAACATTTCTGACGTTCTTAACATCCACAAGAAAACGTTCCCGCTTGTTTTCATTCCGAGCTCCAGGTTCACGGCTCTAATTTCCATACAGGGAAGCCCTAATTGTAACGTGGCAGCTGTTTTTAATAAAGTGGCTGCTCCCGTTTAACCCTATTGCGAATCTAAAGCAACAAAAAAAATTTTTGCAGAAAATTTCATGCAGACTGGTAATTATTGGTTGGTAATATTTTCTTTATTGAGGTCAGAGGGAAGCGTGAAATCTACGGTATTTTATTTATGCAACATTCAGAAACCTTATCAACTAAATTTTAAACATGATCTGTGTTTAAAAATTACTCTCTGTGTTCAGCTTCCTGTTATCAATAATCTTTTCAACGTAGTCCAGATTTTGTAATTATTGTGTCCTTGTCGCTTTCATCCTATTATCTTCCAAACCCGAAATGCCATCGTGCTGCCGCACTCTGAGCGTCATCACACGAGTGTGTACGCGTACGTTGACCTTTGTGGGTGGTGACGGCAGTGGCTGTTGGCCCCTTGCTCCAGCAGATGCCTGCTCTAATGAGATGGCGGGCCCTGATAGCACAAAGGTGACTGTCTAATTGGGGTGTGTTAGACAGGCCAGGTGCTGAGAGCTGCGCTGTGTGGCTGTCAGGCTGACCTGCAGCAGTTCCAGCTAAAACTCCTATCAACGGAAAGGTCAGAGCGAGAGGTGAAGCCGAGGGGGCCGACGTACCGTTCTGCTGTGCCCCCAAACACAGCGTCTGTCAGCGTCTGTCTATGGCCGTTCTGATTTGGATCTCTGGCCTGCTGCTTATCTTATACCCAGAAAATGGCAGCCAGCTGCGGCCTTCTGCCAAAAATGGACCACTGTTATAAGTCACGTTAACCCGGGATCAATCGTGAGCGGCCCTGCTCCCGCCTTCACGACCGTGGAAACATTTGTATGGGAACGTCGACCTGCTGATCTGCTCTAAAGACGAGTCTGCAACTTTAAATAAAAAAACTGTAGTGCCTTTTATTTTCTGACAGGACACCCGAAGCATTTTTAACTCTAATGTTAACAGTGCAGTTGCGGTGGATATATTTATCCATGATTTATCTCTCTCTCTCTCTCTCTCTCTCTCTCTCTCTCTCTGTAGGGTGTAAACACGTGAAAGGCATCCTTCTGTTTGGCCCTCCAGGCTGTGGTAAAACACTAATGGCGCGTCAGATTGGGAAGATGCTGAATGCCCGAGAGCCCAAGGTGGTCAATGGCCCTGAGATCCTCAACAAGTATGTGGGAGAGTCGGAGGCCAATATCAGAAAACTGTTTGCTGATGCCGAGGAAGAGCAGAAGAGGGTAAGAGAGAGTGAACTCTCCTTATCGTAGCTCCATACTACCTGAGGGGGGCGTACCACTGCTGTAGCTTATCAATGAGTGTGTATACATGCACTTAATTATCCGATCATCATTTATGCACATATCTGATTACTGAAGTGGGCATGTATACAGCGTACTCCTGTCCAGAATCTGATAAGGACAGCTGGATTTACCCCAGTAACTGGATTACTCATAGCATACCAAGAACCTGTTTTCAATCCGATTTGGAACTCATGCGTGCAGAGTGGCTAGTGGAAAAAACCTGGTTGCCAGGTCCACTTATTCATCGAGATTTCTTTTCTTTTGGGTCATTTACTCAGACAAGATGGGGGAATCTCTCATCTGGTAAACGTTGTCTGAAACACAATTCATATTCAAGAAAATTAAAAGCTGAAGTTTATGCGTTGGATTGGCTGTTTAGGTTGAATCGATTCATTCATCATGCATAACGGTTTTGTATTTAGACCAAAGTCGTCGAAAGGAGAATTTTGAGGGGTGGCTTTTAGCGCTTCTCCAAACGAAATTTTGCAAAACGAATGCTGAACTGGGTCAGTTTTCTGCGCTTTTCATCGTTCTAGGCCTTTTTCCTGAAAGGATGCGTCTCAAAAACATTGTTTAAAAACAACATTTTAGACGGGAAATCATTCCAGTTTTTTGGATAGAGAAAGTTGTCTCTTTTTTGTTCATTGAATGAATGGAGGGGGCGACAGTTAACTTTCATTTTAATATAACAGGTGTGAGTGCTTCTCATTGGGACAGGTGTTGAGTTACGGCCAGTTCAGGTGGAAGAGTTGCAGGGTTTTTCTCGAAGGAAAAAAAGAAACATTTTCCAGAGGTCCCACTTTTGAAAGGGTATTGTTTTTTTTTTTGCTTCAACTGGCCGTGCCTTGGTGCCTGCCCTAGAGAACCGCCTGCTTTAGGACATTATAGAACGTTCATAGACAACGTGGCATTTTGCCTCTACCTGCACCTTCCAGTTTGCCCTATCAGTAAGAAGCTCCAACTTGGTTTTAGACAGAGAGTCATCGTAAGATAATTAGTGAAGGTGGGTAGAGCCAGATGTTGGGCAACGACAAGGTCAGAGAGCACCCACGTTTTTATTAGTGCTTGTGCTCTTAGAGCAACACACACACATGACCAGGCTGGGTGTGGGAGGTAAAGAAGATGGCAGTGATGGACTCACTCCTCACCTCCTAATGAGAGCACGGTGCTGTCTCTGAGCGGCGGGAAGCCACGCCAATGCCGTGACCTCCACACACTCAAGCCACAAGGCTGTGTCTGTGTGAAATTTTAATGTCACGGCCACAGATTGAACTGATAAAACTAAACTGTGCTCGTGTATTGCTGCAATTCTCATCGGCGTAGCAGCAATAGTTCTTGGCATTTAGGTTATTAGGTTGATAATCACTGGACTGTTCAGCAGGTGCACCTGCCACACGAGGTAGGGCATGTGATGAAAATGAATCACTGGTCAAATACATTTACAGTTCTGTCATTTAGCAGGATCCCTTTTCCAGAGTGACTTTGACTTGAATTGATTCTGTCTTACAGTCTATAAACAGCTGTGGGTTAAGGGCCTTGCTCAAGGTCCCAACAGTGGAAGCTTGGCTAAAGCTCACAAAGATTGAAATGAAGATCAGTGGAGAAGAGGATTGTGAATCCCAGTTTGAAATTTCAGACATTTCAATCGATTATTAAAAATATTTAGCCAAAGTCTAACTGCGACCCAAAACATACAGCCAAGGCAACAAGGGAGTGGCTCAGTAAGAAGCACGTTAAGGTCATGGAGTGGTCTAGCCGGTCTCCAGACCTTTATCCCATAGAAAAACCTATGGAGGGAGCTGAAGGTCCGAGTTGCCAAGCGACAGCCTCCAGACCATAATGGTTTAGAGATGATCTGCAAAGAGAAGTGGACCAAAGTTCCTCCTGACATGTGACTGCTGTGCTTGCCAACAAGGGTTTTGCCACCAAGTATTAAGTCTTGTTTGCTAGAGTAATCAAATACTTATTTCTCCCTGCAATACGCAAATAAATGTAGATATTTCATACAATGCAATTTTCTGGATTTTCTTTTAGACCTCTCACAGTTAACGTAACCCTACCCTTAAAATTACAGACTGTTCATATCTTTGGAAGTGGGTGAACTTACAAAATCAGCAAGGGATCAAATAATTATTTCCTCCACTGTACATATTATGCATGCTGTTGGTTGTATAAGCTCCATCACGTTAGACTGGGGTAGCCTAGCAGTCAAGGTACCGGTCTCTGGACCTGAATGGACCTGGTGGTTCAGGGTTCAAATCCCATTTCTGCCAAGCTGCCACAGTTGGGTGCCTTACGCAAGGCCCTTAACCCACCATTGCTTGGATTCTAAGACCGTATCAGTTGTAAATAGCTCTGGATAAGTGCTAAATGCCTTTAATGTAAATAAATGTAAATGTTACCGTTTACACATTCCCCATTATCTGTGGTGTGTTTATGTGACAAATGGACTGTATATATTTACTGTTTTCAGTCCGTCTTGATCTGAGCCACCAGTATTTATTTAACTATATATATATATATATAACAATATTGCATCCGTTCAGGTACGTTTGTGCTCTTTTTTTTTCTGTAGCTGGGTGCCAACAGCGGACTGCACATCATCATTTTTGATGAGATCGATGCCATTTGCAAGCAGAGAGGAAGCATGGCGGGCAGCACTGGCGTCCACGACACGGTCGTTAACCAGCTGCTGTCCAAGATTGATGGAGTGGAGCAGCTCAACAATATCCTAGTTATAGGTCAGCACTTTGTCCGGTCAATACAGGGCTTAAGAGCGGGTATCAGGCTTTGTTTATCCTGTTGCAGGACCTACTCTGTGGTTTTATTGGTCATATTGGTGTTTTGTTTTTGTTTTTTGTTTTTTTCCTCCCAACCCCCCACCCGTGAAAACGGAACTGAAGAAAACAAAAAGCAGACTTGAATAAAATGCTTAAACGTGCACAATTTATGCTTAAATACGTTTAGGCTTCAGAAACCAACCATATCACAGTTATCAGTTTTTTTTGGGTTGTTTTTTGTTTTCACCCCAGTTTCATCATGTTTAGTCGATATTCCCATTCCACATACTGATCCCCTCAGGCTTCTTCTTTTCACTGGCATATGGCAGACGTCTGTGACGTATAACTGGTACAACCGGTATACCCATCCGTCTTCCATCTTTGTTTCAAACGGCCTAGAGGGGCCGCTACTGCAGGGATGAGCTTTTGAAACTAGACACCGGCTCATCCTTGTGGGATTTTATGAATGCAAGAGTTATATCAACATTAAAAACTAAATCACAGACGACACCTGACACGCTAATTAAATACGAATAGGGCTTTAGCTCACGTGTGAATTCGTATAACTCGTCTCATTTTCACCTCCATTTTTCCAATAATCATGTTTCAGGGATGACTAATAGGCCTGACCTGATAGATGAAGCTCTGCTGAGACCTGGGAGACTGGAGGTCAAGATGGAAATCGGTAAGATGTGTGGCTGCTTCTTACATTTGGTAGAAAGTCCAGGGTGAAGCTGATGTGGAGGCACTGAACTGTAAAGGAAAAATAAAGATGGAGCTTTCTGTGAATTATTGGCTTAGAGATCAAATATGCCTTTAGTGCATCCATAGATTCTGCGAACAGGAAAAAATGTGGATTATGTGGCCCGATAATACCTCACTAGTCACAATATGAAGAGACGTCCATAAGGTTTCGGTTTCCTGTGAATGCGTAGAGCTGTCTCTCTCTCAATGTTGCATTTACGAGTGTTAGCCCAGAGAGGACGAGCTGTGTTTGTTTAGTCGTTTCCTAAAATCCTCGTCTATGCGTTTAAAATGTGAAAACTGAATTCACAACTGTGATCAGTCATTCAATAAGGACGTTTTCTCTAATGTTTTAAAGCATATAGACTGCTGAAAAGCAAAAAACAAAACCCCAGAAAAAATAAACACGTGGATATATGGACAGAGAACACAATCACAGGAAGGTTTTAGCGTTTAAAATGGAGAGTTGGTTGGTATTACAGGTTTGCGCCAGTTAACAGGAACGGCTGTTATTAGGAAATGCAACGCGTCTTAAATCAGGTCTTATTCACGCCCGAATGACAGAAAGTTGTCATGTAAATTTTGTGATTTAAGTTAAAACCCTCTTGTCTCGCCAACAACTTCCAGGTAAACTTTAACGCAAAACGGAGCCAAATTGAGATTAAGTGAGGTCGAGATTGCTCGATTATGGTTTTGGGACAGAGACTGGACGCTAGACCAACGAGTACTACAGCATTACAGTTCATGCTGTTAGGAATTAGGAGTGTTTGATATGTTGTTTGTTGCGTGTAATCACTCTGGGTCCAGATTCTAAATGATTTGATATTCGTTTGTGGTTTCCTAAATTTGAATGTACGCTTTTCCTTCAGCCCAGCAAGCGTTTGAGTGACCCGTGTATAAATTTCCATACCTCTCTGCTCTCCTTTTACAGGCCTGCCAGATGAGTCGGGTCGTTTTCAGATCTTGAACATCCACACGGCTAAAATGAAGCAGTCGAGCATGTTGGGGACAGATGTGGACATTAAGGAGCTGGCCGTGGAGACGAAGAACTACAGCGGAGCGGAGTTAGAGGGGCTAGTGCGAGCTGCCCAGTCCACCGCCATGAACCGTCACATCAAGGTACGAACCTCGTCCCGCTTCGCCCGCCTGCTCTGGCCCTCGCGCCGCCCCAATAAACCAGCTTGCTTTTTCCGGGCCTGCTATACGTCAGCGCGCTATAATCGTAAAAACCAGTATGCACAAGCAAACCTGATCGCTCATAAGTGACTCAGCAATAATACGCCTTCTTACGTTTGCACGGGCAGCGTCTCAAACCGCACACTCCGCTACTACGTAGCACTTCTGATAGCGATCCAAGCTTTTCCTGAGTACCAGGTAATAGATTATGGTTCGTTATGCCTGGGGCAGGGGATTCAATTTGCATCAAAGCAAGCTGGAACTGCACGAGTCAGCAGTCTGATTGATCCCACTGTGGTCAGGTTATGTCAGTATAAGTAATTGGTGGAAAGCTCTTTAGGGCAGAGGCATCAAATCACCCTTGAAGCAGCAATAATTACCACATCATCACCCCGACCTTGCTCAGTCATGTGGTGCCAGTTTTTAAGGTGTGCCACGTCGGCGTGTTAGTCTGTCTGGTGAGTCCCAGGGCAGAGAAGCGAGTGGTTGTAAACGTTTATCGAACTTGCCTTCAGTAGCGCCCTTATTTTGTAGACTTTCTACTATCGATTTTTATTACAATACAGTGAAATCTCTTTAGACTTCACTCGAACAGTTTAGACATCGAACGGTCCGCCTGAAATTGTATTTGTGCCTCTAAATTCACACGGGGTTACGACTTCGTCGTCCAGCCTCGATGCACCTAATCCAGTCCAGTCGGTGGTGATGATGCGTCAGTGCAGAATGCAAAAGAACATGCCATAAAAAAAACAAAATAAAGAGAAGAAATAGGTTGCAATCATAGGTGTGTTATTTGGGAAATGCTCCCTAAACGTTGTAAGGAAAAACACAGAGGGGACCAGGACTCAAAATGAGACCGTCCTAGGGTGGTTTCGATGATACGTGTACGAATTAAACAACTTTATATGATGACCAAGGTTATAGTAATATCTTAAATATACAGAAACGAAATCAACATGAACAGAGAGAACATATAAAAAATACTAATGTGTAGATTCGTAGTTTAGAAAAAAGGGTCACATGACGAAGGGTGTGATTATGTAGAGAATATAAAACTTATGATGGAATAGCATGATTAGTCAGCCTCGGGGGGGGGAGAGGGACGGTTACGGCACTCTGTGGTCTGAGTAACGGTGCGAGCGCTGGAACCGGTGATGTCACGTAGACGATGTGGCGTTTTGCCTCTACCTGCACTTTTCACTTCTTTGGTTTATACAGGAACACATTATGAGTTCAAATAGGGAACATTGGAAGAGCCAGATGGCAAAAGGCATGGGTTAAAATCCCTGGTCAGGTTCGAGACGCAAAGGTCCAGTAGTGGATTTACAGGCAACCCTAGTGGCCATGGGTGTGCACCAAGCCAAGTGTCGGTCTTAAACGTGGATCAGTGGTGGAGGTTGAATCCGTCAACCTAAAAACAGGAGCAGCTGAGAAAGGATCTTCATCACCATGTGCATGGACGTCTGATAAGTGTCAACCTGGTTCTTACCGTTCCACCTTTTTTTTTTTGCATTTGCGCTTTCTATGTCATTATTTCATAGATGTTATGACGTGATGAACTTTCATACCATAGCCAAAAGCAGTAATCCGTTCTGATTTATGATTTTGTATCTTATTGAAACGCCTTTCATGAAGATCCAGTCAAATATTTATCCGCGGTTATAAATCATTGCTCACCATGGCGATTGATGTAAGCAATGTTTAAGCTAAGCCTATATCTATGCTCCGCTACGGCAATTAAACTAATCCTTTAATTGCTCAGCTAGGACACGTTTCGAGATGAGACTTCACTAGATGGAACCGTTTTTAATTAACTGTGGCGCGAACAGAGCGAGATAATACCACCGGAGACCTGAGTTCACCTAATATTCTGACATTTAGCAGCTGTTTGAAGATTCCTCTCCCTCTGTTACTTTGAAGGGAAAGTCTCAGACCTGCAGATCACTTTATCTGGGGTCTCCAACCCCTGGAACGGTCTTTCTTTCTCCCAGTGCTCTCCCATGTTTCTCATTTTCTTGTTGGGACTTCAGTAAGAGACAGCGTAAACATCCTTAGTCACCCTCTGCCAGTGCTGGGACTAAGCAGACTGATTTGTTCAGGTGTTGCATTATCTGCATGTACGAGATGTTTCTCCTGTCTGATATTTGGTGGTGTTGAAACGTATTGACAGGAGGCTTTTACAGGTGGGGAGGAATTAACTCTCTCCCTCACTGACCTTTTGTTATCTTCATAGTGTGTGTTTGTGTGTGTGTGTGTGTGTGTGTGTGTGTGTGTGTGTGTGTGTGTGTGTGTGTGTGTGTGTGTGTGT
>JAUZST010016377.1:0-34267 GCA_034779995.1 Parotocinclus haroldoi
TTGCTCTTGTCAACGCAACTTTTTGGATTTCCTGACCTTTGATAAAAGCATAAATTCTCCCGGGGATCCCAAAAATCTTCCCATATCTCGCTGACCTGTTTTGCAGTGGCTAGGTGGCGACTTCTTTTTCTTATTCGCTCTCACAATCTTTGGTCCTTTACCTTGGAAATGCATATACACACATAAAACACGTTCAGCAGAACCTGTATTCTTATTTTTGTATTTAGATTTTCCCAAGCAAGCAATACACCATATGCTACTCTCCCACATATCCTGGGCATTTGAGCAGCAGTAAACAGTAAGCTCTCTGAGCACAGAGCTATGGGCACGCCAATGGGGCATTTACTTTCAATACATGATTCGCTAAATTACATTAAACATCACACTGTCTTATACAATAAGCATTGGGTTGAAGATTTTGCAAAACTGTATGCTAATAAGTGTTTTAAGCTTGTTTAAGGTAGGCTTCTCAATAAAATATACAGTACATCTTAAACCCTCCGCTTTACGTTACATTTATTTGATCGTATTTCTATCGTAAATCGGGTAGCTCCTGTATTTACTTGTCATCTGTTAACTTTTCTTTGAGTTTCTGAAAATTCACTCACATTCCCAAATCTCAAAGTACCCCGATGCAGTAACGCAACGATACGCATGCATACCTTAACATACAACCCCCATCCCATGGTGCAAAACAAGTTCGGCTGTGTTTGTGCAGGTCAAGATAGTTGGAGCTCCCCTGATAAAACATTTCCAATAACTCCTCACAGACTTTATCTCTCTGCAGAGACCCGTCATGCAGATGTTTGGGTCAACTAAAACAATCTGTCAGATGGAAACAAGTGGAGATGATGCAAGACTTACCAGCATTCCTAAGCAGGTCTACCAGGAGTCATGAAAACAGTGCATCAGCCTTAACATCACTAACATGCTAATATGTAGAATTATATATAAAATATATATATAATATATATAGGACGAGATTAACTGGGATCACGTGGCCACGAAACGGAAGCATAAGGGGAAAAAAACTTAAGCCAAGGGAAAAGGTCTTAGTCTGAGGAAACAAAACTTCCTCAGCGCTGCAGATGTTCAAGTTCAAGTCACACCTTTGTGTAATTCCAGTCATAAAATCACCACCCTAATATAAATTTCTTTATTTAGAAAGTACAGTGAGAACCTCAAGAGCAGCTTGGGCAGAAACGTTACCCTCTGAAGGCTATTTAACACTGCAGGTCCCAGAAAGACACACACACTCCTGCCTTTGTGTGCAGACTCTTTCGTCTTATGTTGCTCATGACTAGCAGTCCATACAAATGCAGAGAATCGGCAGTAAAGAGTTCAGAATTGACTGATGAACACTGCTGTTGTCCTCTCTTGTGCTGATGCACTGGGCAGGATTTTAATAGATATGCTACAAGGCCTACAGGAGGAAAATCAAAATTCAATTGTTTATTCCACCGACATTAAGAGTGAAATAAGAAAACCTTGCATGCAGACAGAAGTACAACAGATGCCTCTATTCAGGATGGTTATGCCATGTCACAACAATTGGTGCAGTTAACATTTAGTCGAACACTTCCTCCATATTTATTCATTGCTAAATGGTGGCAAGGATGATGTCTATACGCTGAAAATTAGGAAGCGGGTCATTTGGAAATTTCACAAAGTAGGGTGGCACGGTGGCTAGAGCAGTTAGTGAAGACGCCGCACAATTCCAGAGATTCCCGGTTTGATCTTGACCTCTGTCTGCACGCACGCGTTTTCCTCAAATTGGGTTACTTCAGGTACTCCAAAGTTTTGCTCCTACTTCCAAAGCCATGTGATAGGTTAATTGGCCGCTCTAAACTACCCAGTGTGTGTTTTCGACTGGGATTGTTCTAACCATGCTCCTGTCATGAATAGCCATTGATGCTGATGTGACATTAAATAACCAAACAAAGCAACAAACTGAAAATGATATATTACCCCTTGCACCACTGTGCCACCACTTGACGTGACATAAACAAACAAACTTCACAAAATATGATGCAGAAGCACATCTAAGCACTCTTGTAGATATAGCATGATCATGCTGATGCGGTACTGAGTTAAAATTTCATTTCTATTTTAAAATACACCACCTTGTATTTTGCAAAGGCACAGAAATTCTCACTCCCCTCGCGTCTTTCCTCACGGTGTGACAGAAACGGACACCAATTCCAAAATAAAAATGGAGCTGCTCATCACCATCATCAATATTCTGGTGCAACACCATCTAAACGTTGCTCAGCATTCAGTTTGTTCACGCAGGTGCCGCCTGTGTTTAATAAAACTTTCTGCACTAAAGACTGTACTGTTATTTTACATTAAAACAGCAAATGTATCCATCAAGGTAATATATGTAGATTAATAACCATTATTATTATTATTATTATTATTATTATTATTATTATTATTATTATAATACAACCAAATAATCATTTATTACTATCCTTAATCCACGGTCGTATAGAACTGGCATTATGCAGTGCATAGATATTAAAAAGTTAACATTTTGACATTTTTCGCAAAGAAGTGTGGAATAGTAGTGAATATACTTAAGAATATGGGCTGGCATGGTGACCTGGTGAGTAGCACCGCTGCCTCAAAGCAAAAAGGTCCAATCTGGGGCCTGGGTCCCTTCTGTGTGGAGTGAATGTCCTCCCTCTGTCCTTACGGGTTTACTCCGGGTATTCTAGTTACCTCCCACAGTCCAAAGACATGCAATAGGTTATCTGACCATGCTAAATTGGGTCTGGAGTATATCTGTGTGACTGGTCTTAATGTTAATTTGTTTACAGTAACTTTGAATGACATTACATTTGTCACACATGCACTTTAAAGTCAAACGTTTGTCTGTGGATGAATCTCAGATGTCACAGGGCATGCAAACGTGTTGGCACCCCTGGTCAGGTTACAATTTTTGCTTATTCCACAAGTGCACCGTTAACAACACCTTAGAAAACCTCTAATGGACAATCATCTTTCCAAAACATCCTAAAGAAGTTCGTTCCCTTCAAAGTTTGTGTTCTTCTTATTTCATTTATTATTATAAACATTAAGAGTTTTTCCACAACAGATACATTTGATTTGACATACATGAGTCTAATCTAAATAAAAACATAATTTGATTAAATGACTACCAGAGCATTAACCTGTGTCCTCACACTACATTAAGCCTCAGTGTTTACACACAGTAATTATTCTCATCCCCGAATAGACTGTGTATTACAGCAACTTTCCATTAACAATATATTTAGCTTGATTACACTAACTGAGCTGGAATAAACTGAACAGTCATTTCTGAGTGTGGATTGTAGAACATGATAACCACATGCAACTCTATACAGTACTGTGCAAAAGTATTCGGTCCCAATCAGATTTATTGTTTCAGTAAAGGAATGACGACCATACAGAACTCTTAACGACTGAAAAAAATTCAGATTTGGAAGTGATTTATTGGCTGCTATCCTTCTGAAAAGGCCATTCTTGAAGCGATGACAACAAATACTTGCCACCGAAGTTAGTATACATGTTCCTTGTGCCACTGTTGCACTGAAACAATCTAATCTAATGATGGCCAATGGCAAAATAAGTTTGTTCCGAAAATATTGCTTCCATTTCTACCTGAAGCTATTTTCTGCTTTAACCCTTGCTAAGCAACCATTACTGCTTCTAGGTAAACAAAAACTGCTGTGATAGAAACTCCCTGCTGAATTCAAATTTGAGAGCTATTTTTGCATTGCTTAAACTTAGCTTGTTTCATCAGATTCCCCCCAATTCGTAGGCAGTGTAATAATGCTTTCAACATTCGTTTGTGTGACATGTTTGCATAATTTCTAAAACTATAGAGTTATATTAATTCCCAAATGGCTCAGGGTTCGGAGATTAACTAAGTGTCATGTGACGGCTATTTGCACAGTTGAGTCAAAACATTGACAACTCACAGAATAAATAAATGTTGATTATCTAAATAGAACTCTGCCTGTTGAGATCTGTATACATTAGATTAGGTAAGTGAACAGTTGTGTCTCATAGTCGACATGTTTTATGCAGATGAAATAGGGAGCCTCCATTATATATCATATACCCAAGGAGGCAGTGTGATGGTCTGGGCAATGCTCTGCTCTGAAACTAAGGCTCCAGGTTTCATGTGGACATCAATTGGCATATATGGCAGTTTCGAATGACTGTGTATTTAATTTGTTTGAAAGGCTTGTCGAATTGCATTATTTAACGTCCATCCGATAATCAAACAAGGTCACTTTAACAGACAAGGTCTTTAAATTAGAATAGAAAATACATTTCCTAACCTCAGACATTGTGGCCGTGAACAGCTGGGCACCTCAAGGTATGTGTAATTACCTTACCAGTGAGTTGTGTTTGAGCTAAAGACTATTCAAACTTTGTTCATGGTTAGAGACTTTTTTTGTACTAAGTATTTATTTGTTACAAGCTGTACATGGTAGTCATAAGTATGCGTCTGTCTTTTTAATTAGTCCTCTTTATTTGTTTCCACACTACCTGTATATTCTCGTTCACCTATTGCTATATTAACTGGTTTGCATTCATGCCAGGTCTCCGTTTCATTTGGCAAATTTTCAATACATTTTTGGCTTCCGCCAAACAAAAGTATCAGGTCCATCATGCTGTACTAACGCGTTACAGATTTCCCCAGATTTTTTGTATCATCATTTTTACAATTACTGTTCATGTTCATAAATAAAGGAATCTGATTGCATTAGAGGTGAAATGCAGCATAGGCTAGCATTACAAGACTGTGTGTCTACGGCACTAACCAATGTCCATGTCCATTTCTTTCAACAGCCTTTTTCACAGAATGGAATGGGGACAAAATGTCCCAAAATGCATCTCTATAGCAATGAGGCTGGACCACAGACACAAAAGTATGACTTTATTACTCAAGAGGGTACTAGAATGGCATGGCTTTAGTGACAAAAAGGTATTTATAAAATAACAGAAAGAAAGGCAGGCATTGACGGACTTTGTGACCAGCTGGCCATATACTAGCGTGTATGAATGAGAAAAATGTGCATAATTAACACAAGCTGAAAAATCCTTTAATTAAGAAATTAAGGCTTTAATTATTTGTAAAGTGGTTAATAATATGAACTACATGTTTTGAATTGTCAGCTATTGTGCAATAAAAATCTGCAGACCAGCATCTAATGTACTACTAGAACGAGTTTTCAGTGTTTGTGAATGGATAGACCAAGATAAACGCAGCATGCTCTAGCCCTCTTCAATGAACGACATTCTTTTCCTCATGTCCAGTAGCTGCACTATTTCAGAAGAAAATGATTTTTTTGGGAAGTATCCGAGGCTGCGGGTGGGAACTTATTATCTACATTGCGAAAGGGAGCGGGCCGAAAGCTTCCAAATTATAGCAGGAGTGGGATTTTCCTTATAACTCTGTCCCATGCAAACTCCTATAACAAACATGGACAAGTCAAATCTGATATATTATCCCATACGTTAGGTGCTGGTCTGCTCTGGAGTCAAGATGAAAAAAATCACCTCAACTGACAATGTGAAGGAGGCTTCTGAATTGAGAAATGTTACACAATATGATATATGGTGCCACAGGCTCAACAGATGCAGCTTGGCACGTCCATGTGCCTTTTAAAATGCATGCTAGATTTATTTAAACAGATGACATGAATATGCACAGCGCATGGGGCAAACATGCGTCCAGTAATGGGTGCGAATCCACTGCAGGACTGGGCAGGGGTAACTGTTAAAGCAACAGGGGAGGACTCCAGCTTCACCCGTCTAGGCTCCCTGCAAATGCAGCCAAACTGCATTCAGAAGTTCCTGCTTCTAAGCAGCTGCTAACTGACTTTCTGTAATGGACAAACTAAAGACTGCAACATCTTTTAGTCCTAAAGCTGTAAGGGTCTGTAATCTGCTCCTGTGACAATGATTAATTCCTAGCCTGTGCTTCAGACTTGCTATCTTTACAAAGGCAGGGATGTCTTGAATTTGCTAAATGGCACGTTCTAACCCAGGAGTAGATAAGGCAACAAATTAGACTTCTGTTTTTTTGTCCAAGTATAAGTCAGACCAGCTCTAAAGACATGCTAGCAATGCATAAAAAAAACCAAAACATTAATAGAGTTAAAAAGAAATAAAAATAGTCCTGGCTGCTATGCACCACATCCTCCCACACCACAGAGGTAAAGGCATCTTTGTCAACAAAAAAAACCCCACAGATGGATCCAAGGGCTACAAGACAGGTAGGCGTCCATGCATCCATAGAGTAACAGAGTCCCTCGACAGATGGAGGCACATCTCCAACTCTCCTTCCAAACACACCCTTATTTACTCTCTCTCCTCTCAAAAGAATGGCCCATCTCTCAGCGGAGCGCCAAGAATCTTATCAGGGGAGGCAGAAGGCAGCTTATCTGAGCAAATACCAAATTTGCCTTTGTTTAGTCTCCTCGTTTGTAAGATTTCTGTGTTGTTTGTGTCCACTGGGGCCAGGTGGCTACTGCATGCGCAGGCAGGCAGAAAAAGATTCTGAAATCTAGTACCTCCCATACTGATGATCAGAAAGTGGCAACAATGAACGGGCTGAGGAATGTCACACTGCAGACCAGGAAGCCAGACTCTACTAGGGCAGAGGGAGGGGGGGAGGAGATCGAGGTAAGCCAATGCAGCCAGGCAGAAAGGTTAAACAAAGTAACTTTCGAAAAGGATTTTACGATCAAACTCACTTTAGCTGCGTCTGAAGTGAGATCGAAAGGGCATCTGGTAATATTCGAATATACACGGATGGACCAATTAACGCGTGCGGTGTCAGGAGCCACTGGTGGATGGCTTTACACAGAACCCTGAATAGCTCCGAAAGTACAGAACAGCATATGCTCTCAAAGTTCATATCTCCTGCTGTCATTAGTACAGAGAACATGACTTCTAAACAGCACTGCAATTACAAAGTGGAGAGCAGATAGCAAAGCCCGTTCGACAGCCTGGAGAAACAATATTGTGCCAATTACAGCAGCTGTTGGAGGGAGAAGGCATCCAGCAGAGCAGTGACTTTTGTTGTCTGTCTACTATGGGAGTGATTACCATCATGTGAGATGAGGAGGAATGGGATAGTGAATTGTGCAGGTTGATCTTGACACAAGGCTTCTGATGTTGAAACTGCCAGTTCTCATTGAATGTCATTTGGTCAAGAATCAAGCTTTGGGATAGTTACTGACACCCATAACCCAAGCTGGCCAAGCAAAGCAGATTTAAAACCTTAAAAAAATGTAATATGCGCTGTTTAACGTATGCATTTATGATATTACTTATATACGTTAAATGGCGAATGCATGTACCCCACTCATTAGTGTTCTAATAAGCAAGACCACTAGTGCATGGATCATGGTTCTAGCCCCTGGTGCTGAAACACTGGTGCTGGTACTGAACTGGGACTGCAATGGACTGGGGACTTGCATTAATGTTGGGGTTCCATGACTCTGACCTATATATAGCAGGGTTAAAACCTGTTGGTGTTAAATGCAGGGTTAAAAACTGGCATCCCATCCAGGTTCTGAATCCCTGTGACCTTGACCAGGAAATAGCAAGTCGGGTCAACACCCCCAAGAGGTCTTCCTTCAATGCTTAGACTAAAAAAAGAATAACCTTAAGTGAGATTGTAATCAATTAATAAAGCAACAAGTGTCCTGAACTCGTGTCTTTCTGAAAGTAATAAACGCTGAATGCTCTTGCATATCTGGGCAGTCCTTATTATTCAGGTATGGAGCTTATGTTGGGGTGCTGAGTTATAAAATCAGATGGGCAAGGGGTTTTATGTAAGGTTTTAGAAGCCCCAGCTAAAGCTGCCACACTCCACTGCAGTTGATCAGCTTTTTAATAGGTTTCTCTTCATGTCCTACGTCACAGACCCTCAGGAGCATCCATGATCCATCAACAAACCAGAACAGAATAGGACTTCGGACCCCAGTTTCTTCCTCCATTCTCAGGTAACTAGCTGTTGAGTGTTCTGGCTCAATATTGTCATCCATCAAAGAAGCCAATCTCAGGGTTAGCCGACACCTTCATTGTGCCATGGCTTTCCTACCACTGCTCTAGCATAAAAGAGGGCTTTAAGGTGTGCTGAGGGATTTCTCTGCAATTGGGTTAACATAAAAGGGCATTTTTAGATGTGCTAGCTCACAATGCATCGCCAATTGTTCACAAGTTCTTATCATGAAAGGAATGCCTAAGTACTTTTGCTTTGATGAATGGCTATGACATAAGTGCATGGGGTAGCATGAGAAGGAGACTGCTTGCTGTTTCTATGAGAGGTGCAAGTGAGAAACAAATGAATGATATCAGCTTGCTTCCCATGTTTTGTAATGTATTGTTTGCTACCAAATAGCCGTGTTTTCTGACTCTCCGGAACAATCATTAATTCCAGACCAGTGTTGGTGCTGCTCCCTGGAGAAAATCTAATCTCCCAGGAAAGCAACATGGCACAAGTCTCCTGAACCACAATAATGAGTGCAGGCTACAGGCGATGTCCTTATGAACTATAGTGGCTCTAACATCCAGTAATATCAAACCCTGTGGCTGTCATTCCCATTTTCCTGTTGAGCTTTTTCTGCATTTTTTTTATCTTACCCCAAGGGGAGCCTAACAAAACTATGCTTGGCTATAATACAAACGAGGCGAAGAATCACCAGTGGTTCATCCACCACTCTGAATTCACTTCTATATCTGCTGTCTGGCCTACATGCCTTAGCAAACATCTATCTTCTTTTGGGGCTGCTGAATAGATTTTCTTAGAGCAAATGGGTTCTAACTTTGTTATTTTCTCAACAGGTGCTAACATACAAGAGGTGAGAAATTATTTAACAATTTATTTTCACCAGATAATCAGCACGTCTTCACGGTTAGCTCTGGGATTGTACCGATAGTGTTGAAAAGTCTGAAAAGACTCATTCTGTTCACACCCCAAAGTACAGTATCGGTCCATCATCAGTTCATAAAGCCACGTCTTTATAAATTCGGAGCTTAAGAGCCTTTCATAAAAACACTGAAAACAAGTTGCTACATAAGGTTCCGTTTGAGCATAGTCCAGGTTGCATAAACATATCGTTACTCAATAAATAGCCTGAACATCAAAGGAGTGAGATGTGACTGTTATTTATAATGTGTGCAATTTGACCCACCAATATAATAATTATAAATATAGCTATATAATCTTCTATAATATGTACTAATACGCATTTAAATAACGTGCCAATTAGAGACATAAAAATAGAGTTTTAAATGATTGCATTCCCCCCTTTATATGCTTCACAGTGGTTTGCTCCGAAGCCTGCCATCAACCGATGCCGAGTTTGCGGAAGTGTGTCAGTACTGGCTGATCTTCAATAAGGAGCTAATATAGAGTTTAGCTTAAAACTAAAGACGTATCAGACACTTGACTTACCTTCTAATACAGAATAAAATAAAATCACAATTGTAACCAGAATGCATTCTGTTTGCTCCATTAACTCACAGTTGAATCTTGTGCTTTTGCTAACATGTAGCCAAGTGACACTGATGTTTCGTCCGATATTTAAGTGGTTTGGACGGTTACAGTTGCCAGACATTTGTGATAAAGGCTACTGGTGGTGTAAGTATTGTTTACTGGGAAGCCAGCCAGATCAGATGAAATGGCAAAGAAAAGAAAAAAAAAGACAGTCAATCATTTTTCAGAGTGCCAAAACACCAAGTAAGTAGAAAGTAAGTAACTCCATCAATAAAAGGCAGTTTATGAAAATCTTTCATAATGGAGTCATTATGAAAGGGCACACAGAAAACAGAGCTGGAGAAGAAGAGAGGAAGGGGTAGTCAGAGGTACAGAGTCAAGTAAGTTTGTTAAACTTTTGTATTTGTTCGATAAAATAAAAGAGCTCTCTTATTTAGACGATGGGTTTGAGTATGGTGTGATCGAATCAAACAGAATCTTCATGAAAATCATCATGACTGTGGCTTCAGTATGAATTCATACTCTAAACATGATACTATTCTAATCTCAGTCTTCTACTTTAGCTTTAAAAGGACATACAGTATTTTAAGCATCGAGAACATTTTTAAAGCAGAATAAACACTTCACAAATAACCAACCTAAATCAAACTGAGTATTCTTAAGAAATCACCTTTAAAAACAAAACACTTGTGTCACCAAATGCAGGGCAACTTAAAAAAATTAAAATACTTGATATATCAATAGCAATAGTAAAAACAATCACGTTAAAAATGCACATTAGTCGTACTGTATCGTCTCTGCCATCTACATGCAATTCTTAGTATTATTGGTTGAACGTATTGTAGCCGATATATACATTTAATGTAGCATTTTTTGGGTAGCACTTTTAGCTTTTGTCCCTCTCAGAAATTGCACTTGCGAAATCCTCCTGTTGATTCCACCTGAACAATGGAACGAAAATGACAGTTGCATTAAGTGAGGCGATCGTAAAGGTCTAATCCCATCTGCATGTCCGTTCTGGATTCTGTTAGGGAGGAGGTAACGTGATAGCACTTACCTTGGATGGAAATGACAGGATGTTCTTGGTGAGTACACTCTGGCCTGCTCTGGGGTTCTACACTGGGACTTGGCTCTGTGGGAACAGGTTGTGTCTGGGAGAGCACAGCAGGAATGCCAAGAGCAAGGAGACAGAGGAAAAGGCCAGACACAGCCAGGGAAGTTCCGTCCCGTGGCAACGTTGTCATGGTTACTGAGGCCAGCCTCTCCTCTAGCTGCCAAGGTGAGCCTCTGGAATGCACCTGACAGAGGAGGAAGAGAGTTGGTTATGGGTACATTTGAAAAAAAAAATCGTGACATGTCTCTGACCTTTTAAACAGTGACCAAATGTCAAAGAGCAGAAGTACTTATATAACACCCAACAAAAACAAGAATGCATGGCATAATGTCTGTTCACATACAAGTCCTTGGTCCAATAAGGTTATTTTCATTTATTAAAGTTATCAATCAATTTTAGGATTTCCTTGGTTTTATCACCTTGTGAAATATACTGCTCACAAAATTAGGGGACATTTTAAAATGAACAAGTGTACATTAGCTGTGGTGACACAACATCAGACTGTGGTAGCCTCGTGGCTAAGGTACTAAACTCTGGAACAGGAGGTCCGGGGTTCAAATCCCAAATCTGCCAGGCTGCCACAGTTGGGTCCTTGAGCAAGGTCCTTAACGGCTTGGATTGTAAGATTGTATCAGTTGGGTTGTATCAGTAAGTTTCTCTGGATAAGAGCGTAATGCTGTAAATGTGCATCTGCACTGCATGTGCTTTATTAAATGAATGTGGTATCAGTGAGAGCAGACTCAATGCTGAAAAACATTTGGCTGGAACCAGGTGAATTACATAGGCTGCACAAGCTGGGTTTGCAATCCAGAGCACAAGAGGCATGCATGACCCAAGAAACCGTATAAGAACAGTTTCTCATTATATACATGAATAGTAGTAACATAAAATGGGCAGTTAATATGTGGTGGTAAGTGTTAAAATAAAATAAGCCAACGCATGAGAAACAAACGGTTCTTGGTTATTTAGTCATTACTACAGTACTCCATATAGCATGAAGTACAGTACATAATAAGCAATTACACTGCATAACGTAATGTTGTAAACGTTAAGTAACACGTCTGTACTGGGTCAATGGGTAATGCAGGAAGGAAAATCAGCAGCCCAGCACTTTGAAAAGCTTGATGAGATTTCACAGCTCGCTACAAGGACTCTGAACTGAAGGACCTTAGTCAACACTTTTTTAGGTAAAAATCAGTCATGAGCTCCTTAACAGCGGAGTGAACACGCTCTGACATTACTCACACCTCTACTAGATACAACCTATTTTCAGTCTGGATAAAAACTTCAACAGCCATCAGCAGGCAGTGGGATGCAGGAAGCAAGCGTTAAAAAGTTCCTGACAGAGCCTGACACTTTGGCTTAAAGTTCCTCTCGGAACATGCTGTTCAAAACTTTTCTACACTCATGATGCACTTTGATGTGGAGGAGTCTTATCAAAACTGATCTGATAGAGGTGAGGAGGGCGAGACATCTTCATCCTTTCTCAACACTCCTGCATTTGCGCTGCGGCTGTGTTACGACGGCCAGCAGTCTGCCAAATCGCAGCTCATTTTGAAGGAAGCCGCCTGTCAATCTACACACAGGGAGCAGAGAGAAGCCAAGAGCTAAGTGCTCTGCTCTACATGAGTCACAGCAGATAGACCTTAATTAGACCCAATAATCACGCCTGAATAAAGCTCTAGACGAAAGAGACTGAGAATAAATGCAACCCTCGGGTTTTCCACATGTAGCCCATCAGGGGAGCTCTGAATGCACTTACGTTCGCTCCCTAGATTACCTTCATTTTAGAATTGCTCGATTTAAGCAATGGCCCATTGAAGCCCACACTCTTAGATCCAGTCTGACTGAATTTTACTAAACAACATTGCATTAAAACATCAGAAAATAACTGAATGTTGACTACTAACAGCATTTCACCAGAAGAACCATGTCCAGTGTTTAGAGCAAAAGTGAAGCGTGTAGTTTATCACAGGTCCATGGATAAACCAGTACAGGCTAATTTAATGAAAGTGCATTAAACATACGCAATAAAATGGGACAACTCAGCGTTCTGGTTCTCCTCACCCAATGGCACAATCAATAACAAATTATTAGCTTTGTTAATTACAAAATAAACCACTACACTTACAATCAATTACACACAACAGTTGGTACCTAGTTAGGCAAATGAATGAATGGATGGATGACATCGGTGCAGTACAATTAACTCTCCACAACAATATTTTGGTACACACCTTCTGTTTCATTCGGTTTCAGTTCTGTTCATACTGCATTTTATCTAAAATGACCCCACAGCTGAAGTCATGGTAACACATGGAATAAATATTTCATCATAAAGAATTTCTGGTGCATCTGAAAATACATTAGTTACTAAGCAATAGAACACAATATGTCGCTATCAAGCAGTATCAAATTATCAGCAAAATCACAGCAACATGGCCACAGTCAATTTGTCATACAGTGGAGGAAATAAGTATTTGATCCTCCACTGACTAACAGTTTTAATACAAAACAAATTAAACGTCTCAGTTTTATGTCAGCTTTATTTTAACAGTGACACAGAATATCAAAAGAAAAACTAAGAAAATTACATGAAATGAGAAATAAAAATTGATATGAATTTCATTGAGGAAAATAAGTATTTAACCCCTAGTAAAACATAATTTAATACTTGGTGGCAAAACCCTTGTTGGCAAGCACAGCAGTCAGATGTTTCTTGTAGTTTTTTTATAAGGTTTGCACACACATCAGAAGTAATTTTGGCCCACTCCTCTCTGCAGATCATCTCCAAATCCTTAAGGTTTTTGGCATGCATTTGGAAACGCAAAGCTTCAGCTCTCTCTATAGATTTTTTTTACGGGACTGAGGTCAGGAGACTAGCTAGGCTATTCCATGACCTTGATATGCTTCTTATGGAGCCACTCCTTTGGAAGACCCAGCCACGACCCATTTCCAGTGCCCTGGTGGAGTTTGCGATACATGGCCCCTTTCATCTTCCCATTGATGTGGTGAAGTTACCCTGTGCCCTTATAATAAAATCACCCTCAAAACACAATACTCGCACCACCATGCTTGAAGGTGGGCATGGTTTTCTTATGGTCATAATCTGTATTGTCCTTCCTCCAAACACGTCGAGTTGAGTTGAGGCTCAATTTTGGTCTCATCTGACCATAGTACCTTCTCCCAGTCTCTCGCTGAGTCATTAATATGTTCATTGGCAATCTTGAGGAAGGCCTGGATGTGAGCCTTCTTGAGCAGAGGAACCTCGAGTGCACTGCAGGATTTTAAACCATTACTCAGTGTATTACCAATGTTTTTTTTTAAAACTGTAGTCCCAGCTGCCTTGAGATCATTAACCAGTTTCTCCCGTGTAGTTCTTGGCTGATTTTTAACCTTTCTCATAATCAATGAGACTCCATGAGGTGGAGCTCCGGCCTTCGGTAGAGAATAAATAGGACAGTAATGTTGTACTTCTTCCACTTACGAATAATTGCAGCAACAGTTGTCACCTTCTCATTCAGCTTCTTACTTATTGCTTTGTAGCCCATTCCAGCCTTGTGTAGGTTAAAAATGTTGTCCCTGACATCTTTAGACAGTCTGGCCCATGGTGGAGATGTTGGAGTGTCACCGATTCTGCCTTTTATACAAGTGACAATTTGGGACAGGTGTCTCTCATGCAGGTAAGAACTTCACTGAGATTAGGGTGTGCCAGTGGTCTGTGGGAGCCAACATTAGTCATGGTTTTTAGGGGATCAAACACTTATTTCCTTCAATGAAATGCAAATTATTTTTTATTTAAATACTATTTAATTTTCTAGATTTCTTTCTTTTTGATATTCCATTTCTCACTGTTAAAAGGAAGCTACCATGGAAATCATAGACTGTTAAATTATAGTACAAACTTTCTAAATCAGTGGGGGATCAAATACTTATTTCCTCCACTGTATATGGTCATTATATGATTCTAAAACAACAAACCCACCAGCAGCCTAAGACTTTTGCACAGGACTGTACACAATGAGTTGCAACACGGTGGCTAAGACCATACAGCGGTCCAACAGGAAAGGTCCAATTCAGAACAGGCCTCGCCATGGTTAACCAAAAAATTTGAGCGCACATGCTCAGCGCTATCCAGAGCTTGGCTTATAATAGATGTAGGAGCACTGCTAGCATTACTGCAGAGATTAAATGGGTTGGGGGGGGGGGGGTCAGCCTATACTACGCACACTGGATCAAACTGGTCAGCATGGCTGTCATCGAAAAAAGAATGTCAAGCATGTGTGGTGGTAACCAAGTGAGGAGTATAAAAACAAGTGTGTCTTGCCAACAGTTAAGCATGGTGGTGGGAATGTCATGTCTTGGTGCTGCATGAGTGCTGCCGTCTGTGAGGAGCTACAGTTCATTGAGGGAATGCCAACATGTACTGTGACATACTGAAGTAGAGCATGATCCCCTCCCATTAGAAACTGGGCTACAGGGCATTATTTCAACATGATAACGACCCTAAACACACCTCCGAGATGACCACTGCCATGCTAAAGAAAGTTCTCTAACATCCAGCAGCTTTGTGATATCGTCATGAAAAAGTGGAAGAGGATTCCAGTGCCAACCTGTGAAGCCCTAGTGAACTATGAATGTACTCAATTTTGTTGCCATTGGTTTAGACATTAATAGTTGAGTTATTTTGAGACCATAACAAATTTACACTGTTATCCAAGCTGTATAGGGACTACTTTACATTGTATCAAAGTGTCATAATTGCAGTGTTGTTCCATGAAAATGCATAATTATATACATATAAAAAATGTCAGGGGTTTACTCACTTGTGTGAGAATGTATAGCAGCATAAGTCCTGTCATCAAAAATTAAACAGCTGGTAATTTTCCACACTAGACTCTGGAGTATGGGTAGAGCCATCTTCAAATCACAGTGGCAACTGTGGTGTGCCAACGGTAGTGCCATCTGGCTAGGTACAGCAGTGCTCTCTCTGTTCACTGAAAATGGGTTTATATACAAAATAGGAAGAAAGAACCCACCTGGACCAATCATAGACCATTTAGTGATATCTACAGCAAGAGTGACTGTAGCAGTGTGCACCGTCTCTAATTAAATATCATTAGTATCATCATGTGCCATCATGTGTCTCATGGGCAAGTGGTCTCTTCCCTTAATAAGGACTAGTCAATGAACTAGTCATTTAGTGCTTCTGTACACAAGACGATTAATGTCTTCTCCAAGCACCAACCTCAGACCCACTGGGGAGGTTAGGTAGCACACATAACTTTTAATACTCTGTCCATACAGAGTAGGCAAGCAGAGCATTTGCAGTTAGCAATATGCTGATCAAGAGTGACGTCCTTTGGAGTGACCCTTCTGCTTTGGACTGCAGAAGGTTCCGCTTGGACCCTATAAAGTTGCCAGATGCTGCTATTGCTCAAGTATAAGGAGAGCTAACCAAGTACTTGCCACTGTAGCCTACAGAAATCGTTTTTCTTCTCTTTTTATAGTTTTTTTCCAGACTGTATCCTAATGAGGAGATATAATGAGAAATAATAATGTATGGCCATTATACAACTGCTAAACAATTATATATTTAACCTTAATATAATATCCTAAGACCAATACTGTAAAACTAACACATGGCTAGATGTTCAATCTTCCATATGTTTAGCCTTGTTTTTTTTTCCTTTAAAGTTTAGTCCTTAGTTGGTAACCTGCCTGGTCAGATTCCAGATTTGATCCCTATAGATAATAACGGGTCACATTAATTATACTGCACTGTTTGTTGACGACGTACCAAAGTGCCTCACTGCACCACTAAAAGTTGCTAAGCCATTTAGAGTGCAAAACTCACCCTAGTTAGAGCCAGACCATAACGCTTAAACTTCCTATGTCTTACAAGCACTACTGATCCCAGATGTCTCTCTTGCCCAAGGGTAATTGCATATAGCCCAAAAATACACACAGACATGCTAGACTGCTATTTGAGAAATGTGTAATGAGTTTTTGTGGTTTTCTCTAGAAAAAAAAAAAAATCATTCGCTGTTCAACGAACTCTCTTCCAAAAAGTTCTCACATATGAAAAAAGTCCATCATATTCCATGAGCCACTGGATCGCATTGACTTCTCTTGCCGCGAGTCATAAAGCTTCAGAGTCATCTTAACTCGTACTGAAATTCAAGCCAGAGTAAATGATCCACCCCATTCGAACTGACAGGCCATTTCTTTAGTCAACCTAAAAGACGAGATTTTATCACAAGCCATAGTTCCTCAGCTGAATCTCATCTGAATCAATTAAGATACTGATCAATTTTTTCAGGTTTCAAAAAGGAAGAATTGCCTCACACTGAATCAAAGTTATTTCAGATCAGAGGAGTCAATGAGCAGATGCAGTACTGTGCAAAATCTCAATCCCCCATTAGATTTGTTTTTCAGCAGTGAAAAAAAAAAATTGTCACGTGACCAGTTTTTTCACCAACTTTAATTCTGATTCATGATTCGATGTAGACTGGAATTTTTGCCACTGCCAGTACACCAGTTTGACTGTGCACTTTAAAACACCTGCGAATTCAGCTACTTTCTTCACACTATGGCCTTTGGGACGCCCAAAATGCAAGCTCTCCTTTTTGCCAATCATAAACATTTGTTTTGTGACCCATTTTCCACACGTCGAACTAGACCGTTTAGTGCCTTGTTCCACCTCTTCTCAATCTTGCAATCCCATTGCACACCCTGCAGGTATGTAGATCTCTATCATACTTGTTAATTGCCATCTGCAGGACACTGGATAGTACGCCATAATACTATTTTCCACTAATCTCCAGTCCAGACCTCCGTAAGCTTTAGCATATCTTGGCCGTTTCACCCTTTTCCCACTCTGAAAATGTGTCCTCGGCAGCTAATCTTCCAAAAAGACCACACCTAAGCTTCTTTGGACTGTACAATTGTCAACTTGCTATCCCAATGAAGTTGTCAGATGCTGCTACTGCTCATGTGTAAGGAAAGGTCGGTCTAAATGCTTAGCACTGTAGCCTACAGATGTCGTTTCTTCTCATTTGTTTCAGTTTTTTGCATTCCAATAAAGAAAGTGAGAAACAACCATATATGGTTATTACACCATTCCTAAAACAATGGTATGTCTAATCTAATGGTGGCACAAGACTATCGCATAGTACTGTATATTCTTGCCCTATAGATTCATCTGCCAAAAAAAAACAAAAAAAAAAACTAATCAACATGCAGAAATACAACGGAACGAGTCACATTCTCCAGTGATTTCTAAAACTATAAGCAAAGTTGATTATCTCTGATTACTTTTTTTTCCCAATGTTTAGCGTATTATGTGCAGACTCATAATTAAGTCCTTATAAACAGTATGAGGTTTCATTCATCAGTCATTTAAGCAGCGGCTTCTCCGGAGATAACCTTGCAGTTATCTGTCATTGCAGCAGGAATACTAATGTGCTTCATTCTGCTCTTTCTCTTACAACCAGCACGCACAATCTAGAGTTTCGTTTGCTGCAAAGGCACGGAACACCTGTTTCTTGATTCAAGCATACATACACAAGATAAAGTTAAATGGTCCAAATGTCTACATTTCCTTTTAATATCCCCTATTTTTTTTCAGGAGCAAAAGGTATTTTAGAATTCTCAGGCTTGCAGTTTCCGACTGCTCAAGTCTTTAGCTATGCATGTACATAGCACGTTACTGAACCACTGAACCTCGCAAAGTTTTTGGATCTCACAAATTTTGGGTCATTCAAACGGTTACACACAAAGCCTCCACTTTTTTAAGAAGGCTTAAATGTATTCCTTGCCCACAGGCAATCGGATAGAGACCGAAATACTTCAAGACCTTCTTTAGCATGAACCTTTCACTGCTTCACCATACACCTTGGTGCTCCTGAACTCAAGGCGACATAATTCCTCACAAATTTAAGGCCGCATCAAATTAATTAATGCCATAGGTTAATTAATGCATGCTCTAGGTTGCTACTTTAGGGGACACAGCGAGACAATAGGGGCCCTGAAAGCAGGGGGATGGGGACAGGGTGCATCCAGGCTTAGGAAATTCACCGAATTGGGCCCAGGATAGAAAAGAACTATATAAAGAACTCTTTTGGTGAGGGGTGAAGGGAGGGTCATGGAAATCATGGTATTGACTTGCTCATCTCACGCATGGGTGAATACACTAAATCACTGAAAGGGGCTTTCTCGGGAATATGCTACACAACACAGAAAAGATTTTCAGACTTGGCCAATAGGCGAAGACTCCTGGCATGTCCAGAAATGTATGTGATAACCTCTATTCATGGTGGATGAAGCATCTGAGTGAGGTTTCATGTCTCTAGGGCAGGCTGGTGCCTGGAATGATGCAATTTCACACTTATTTTCCATTTTCAGCTCAAACTTTAAAGCTGAAGCTTTAGCGTTAGGTTGCGCAAGTCTATTTACTTGCCGTTTTGAGCTCCTGGATGTGTATTGCATTCGAAAATGCATTACTACAGATTGTGTTACTTGTTATTGTTGGGATTAAGCTGGCATGTGTATAAAAAAAAAGTAGCTTTCATTTTGGTCGTTTGTGGCTTTCCAGTGTGATCGTCTTGCCCTTGACAAGTTAAGCAGTGCAAGTACCATTCATCAACCATTTCATCAACATCCATTCCTTAGAAATAAAAACATGCCTTTTAACAACAGACACTGCAGACATTTTGCACTAACTGCAGTAACAGGAACCGATAAGTAGTTTTTTGGATCTGAATATACCAAATATGAAAACACATTGCCATTATATGACAAAACATAAAAAAACAGATGCAGTGAAAGTTAGTCTTTTATTCGAATAATCAGCACATCTACCAGAGAGTGGCTTCACTGTCCCCAAACCTACATCAAGACATGACACTGGACTCAAAAGACACCCTTTTCACGACTGAAGAGATTTTCTACATGGTGAAATATGACCAGAGTAGAGCTGATTGGAACACTAGTGCCAGAGTTAGGCTATTAAAGGTAATCATTTGCAGCCGCTGCAGGCAGTGGAGCGTTAAGCCCAGTTTGTCTGTCTTTCAAGAGGCTCTTCCGAGTTCGTGACTATCCACACATGGTTTCAGCAATGAGTGCCTTTGTCTCAAATTCTTGGTGCACATCTGACCCCAGATCAACATGGATTATTCACAAAGCTTTAAACGTTTATAAACATTTCTGTGACCATGTTTTTTGGTCAGGTACCTGAATTTTATCTGTACAACTTCAATTAAATGTCATACATAACTGCTGATGTATTGTCTACTGACCACTTGTGTACTTTTGGTCGATAACTATAATTCAACATGTTTGCAGTGTAAATCTCAGGTCTTAAGTATTCAAAAGTTGTCTGAACCGGCAAATAATGAAGGTGAATTACAAACCTATTACATTTTCTCTATTCTCTTCTTTTTATTTTTGTGTGAGGAAAAATCTTAATCTGCTCTCCGTCTAGTTTTGGTCTCTGGAACTCATGGTCTTGGTCGTAACTTGAACTCAACGACCAACAATTTTGTCTTGACTACTGGTGAGATGCTAGCGCTGTCATTTAGGCTAGGATACCCCAGTCGGTCAAACATAGTACACTACTGAAGCTCAGTATCATGCTGGTGCTTTAGATGGTTTGCCGTGTTAAAAATGCAACCTCCTTTATACCTTTTATATCATCTTTCCATGCATTTTAAATGTAGTTTTTTTATTTTCTCTCACAAAGTGAAGCCAAGCTTTGAGTGCTTCAGAGTCCATCACATTCCATTACTATAGTAAAGCATATAAAAAAAAATCTGTGAGACATTACACAATGCACTGTTCGTGGTAGATAGGTACCTCCTTACAGGTGTAATTTTGTACTAATCTGGGCCATGTATTCGAAGCATAAAATACATTAGAAGGACCTGTATATAGAATGAATTACATATACAGTGTTCCCTCGCCACTTCGTGGTTCACCTTTCATGGCCTCGGTGCATCGCGGGTTTAAAAAAAATATTAATATAAAAAATATAGTGCGGGTTTTTGCGGTTTCACGGGTATTTTGTGGTATAGTTAACATATACATATACATGTATTTGATGAAATTTTACATTTAAAAAAAAACTAAACAAAAAAAACCAAATGTTTTTAAATATATTTTTTTAAACATTTATTTTAACAATAAAGGACAAGTTTTTGACTGCGGTGTTGTGTCTCTGTTTGTGAAAGTTTAATTATAGACTGAATTTATTCAAGCCCTACGATGCCATCCAAAAATTCTGCAAGTTCTACGGCTAAAATAGTGTATAAATACTTAAATAAACATAGTGTCCGTACTACGCATGTTTTTTGTTTATCGCGAGTGGTCCTGGAACGTAACCCCCGCGATAAACGAGGGAACGCTGTATTCTTGGAATTTTGAACTACAAATATGTGAACTCAAGGTATGTTAAGTGTGTATTGCAAAGTTACATACTAGATAATGTCAGTTTACACAAACAACAACAATAGAAGATGCCTATCGCACATTCTTATTCCATGGTTGTGTAATACCGCATGTCGACAAGAGCATCACAGGAAGTGATGGAAACCCAGTTATTAGAGCGATTTAGCACAGCTAGTGGTTATGTTATGAGTCATGATTAGCCTTGAGCCCATGTGGGGCAATGAGACAGTCCTCAATGGACATGCAGACGATCTGATCGGACTATATTTAAGATATTACCAATTAAGCCACTTAGCACTGGGCTATAAAGATAACGAGCGCATTTTGTCAGAGGAGCCGTTAAAGTACAAGTCTTGTGCCTTGCCATTAAAGAAATGGTATCTTTCTTGTAGGACCTCTTTATGTTGTGGCGTCTGCTAGGTAGGGTAGGGAAATGAGATGAACCTCATGAATAGGAACGTTAAATAACACCCAAAAGTCAAATCAAAAAGACTAAACAGCTTGCCAAACTCAGCACTGCTTGTCAGCAATTACGGCCTGAAAACCGTCTAGACACATGTTTAGTGTGCACAGATGGATTTGGAATATTCAGTGCATAACCAATGTCAACCTGATAAATCCTCATCACATAATAGCTCTCAGTGTCAGAACTCAACCTCATCACGTCATATTACCGCAGAGGTTCTGAATAATTACACACCACCTAAGCCTCACATTAGTGGCTGCGCCGCAGATGCTTCCATTTTAAAACTGCCCACCACAAAAAAGGACGGTGAATCGCATGATTATTTGAAAGCTATGTGTACAGAGCATGGAGCGTATAAATAGGCTTCAAATAATATATATGAATGTACAGGACTATACAGTCATGTACATTCATATACTGCATTGAGTTTGAGGCACTGGCCCTCAGTTTATAAATGATTTCATTTCACCACTGTTTCACTTGATTTGGCCCATGTGCTCTTCACAAAGCAGCAATACCAGCTTCCAGAATTAACACCACAGAACAAGGATAAACTCATTAAGTCTGCATCCATTAGCATTTCCGATAGCGACTAAATGATCACCTTGCATGTTATTGACCAAACCTGGTTGTGAGGGAGCTTAATGTGATTTGTATTCTTTTGCAGAAATCACCTTTTTGTTGAAAATGTGCCGGTGATAAAAAGAACAGCCTATGTTGGTTATATACTGGCCTATATCTCCAGAGAACTACTGATATAAACTACAGGTAATTTAATGACCATCAGATCAACATACATTCATGATGAATGTCTTAAATAATTATACCAAATAATAAGAGGAAATAAAAAAAAAATAATCAGTCAACTCGATTTCGGCTGCAGCTGGTCAAATTAAAAAGGTTTTTTAGGCGTATTCTTTCTGCCACAAATATCGATTTATGTCATACTTTGATGGCTTTATTTACTTATTTTCAAGAAGATTCATTTACTTTACATGAACTACTTGCATAAGTAACAACTATGCTACAGTCTGTCTTGCACATTGCAAAACTTTAGGTGTTTCAACTTGCCCTGCTAAGAAGAGTGACGAAGTGGAAAAGTGTGTATTAAACGCTTTACTGTTTTTAAATGGTGTTATTGCATTGCCTAAAAATGAAATATCCCATATGTTTGTAAGCACACGCACACAACACGCACACAAATCATTAAAAAAAATCTGTGCCATGCTCATCTTTTCACACAATGAAATATTTTAATTAACAGATATTTATATAATTTACCAAAAATATAATAAACCAAAATGAAACCATAAAACATAAATACAATTAAAAAAAACAAAAACACCTTCACTATTAATGTCCAGTTTTTAATACAAACAAACCAATGCTTTAATCAGCATCACCATGCATTAGAATTTACTGTGGGCAGCACGGTGGCTCGGTGGGTAGCACCCCTGCCTCCTGTCTGGTTGGAGTCTGCATGTCCTCCCCGTGTCTGTGTGGGTTTACTCCGGGTACTCCGGTTTCCTCCCACAATCCAAAGACATGCATGTTAGGTTAATTGGTATCTCTAAAAAGTGGCCCTTAATCTGTCTCTGTCACTGTGTGTGTGTGTGTGTGTGTGTGTGTGTGCGCCCTACGATGGATTGGCGCCATGTCTAGGGTTGTCCTGCCCTTGCGCCCAGAGTAGGCTGGCCCGTGACCCCGTGTGGATCAAGTGGAAGATAATAAATGAATGAATGAATGAATGAATGAAGCTTAGTTTAGAAAAAATGTGACAGTACAGAGGTTCATTTCTGGTTCTTACTGTGTGAGAATCCGTCTCCGTGGGTGACTGACATTTGGTAGGAGTAAGGATCAGAGCAACGCACAACAGCACAAACACTTCCATCATATTTACACCAGCTGTGGAAACACGTGGTGACCCTCATACAAATCAGAGAGGTAACAGAACAGCTGGAACTGTAACACCTTAAGAGACACGTGGAACAGGAATTAGTTCAAAAATGGGACATGAAGAAAACAAGTTTAGATTCCATTGAATACATATCTGGCTACATTGGGTCTCGAACCTCATCCAGTTGTTATCACGTCTAAAATGATATCATCATTAGTCAGTCAAGTAATTAAACAATTTCCAGTGTTTTCTTTTCTGTCAGGTCGGGTTTATTGATCTAAAGTTTTCTTTAATTACCTAGACGTCCTTTAGAGGATATTTCAAAATGAAGAACTGCTGGATAATCTGAACTCTTGGGTGACCATACACCCTACTGAACAGTCAATGTGGGGGCACTCCGGTCCAGTTTAACATGCTCCTGTTCACCCCCATAAATATATCACTTACTACTCAATCACCATCATTGTGTTTGCATCTCATTTGCATAATCAAACAACTTTCTTTGCCTTCCCATTTCCATTTCTAATGATTTTGTTTAATGAACAAAATCAAATGCTTCTTACTTTAAACGCTTCATATTCATTTTGAAATATCCCCTCATGTTTGTGAGGTCTCGCTCCAGAGACCTTGGTTTGATTCCCAGCCCAGATGTTTTCTGTACGAGTTCCTCCCAAATTCCTAGGACAGGTCCCTGCCTTGGACCCTGTGCTGCCAGTGGCTGTATGTACGTAGCCTTACTGAATGATGTGATCAAGTCATTTTCTTTTAACGGAGTATAAAAAAGGATGCAGACATTTCACGCAAACATCATGTGGGAAACATCTATGGCATTTTTAGTTTCTGATCAGGAGTCCGCTGGTGATGATGTCTGTCCTAAAAAAATGAGCGCTGGCACGGACTGAAGAGCAATAACCCCATCAAGGATAATTTGCCAAAATCACAGAGTTGCATAATAGTATAGAGCAATCTCTCATTTCAGATGAACAGACCTCGATCTCTAACGTTTGTGTTTGTGAAAGTGAAACAAATCGAACAGCAATTTTCCACCTACATGACTGCAACAAGAAATAGAAGTTTGTCTCAACTCAAATCTGCATTGGCCTTTCATCGTTAAAACATGCCTCTGTTTACTGGATGTCGTTTGGCATGTTCTCAGATGCACAAAAGAAAAAAAAAGAGCTTTAAAGCAAGAAACAGGTTCGATTTAAATAATGTACTGTAGCTATAAAGATAAGGACCTGTCCCTGCTGTTAATGATGGGGGAGGATCTGTGATGTAGTGGCTGTTTGTCCTCAAAAGAAACCTGGAACCTTGTTAGGGTTCACGGCGTCACTGACGTTATGCACATTAAGTCGTGGTTTGATCTTGAAGCAGCAGTAATCAAAATTCCCAAGACATTTAGTAGAGCTTCTTGGCTAGAGCTGGGGCTTTTTCATAAGGTACAACTAAGCAACCTTGTATTAAAGGCCTTGCCAAGGGGACGCAATGGTGGCAGCTCGAAAGCACTTGGATTTGAACCCTGGACCTTGTGCACTATAGTTCAGTGCATAAACTCCTGTGCTATTCAAGGCCTGAAACCCTCCGAGATGAGCGGAAGACAAGAATCCATGAGAAGATCCTCATAGATCTGGATTAAGCAGAGTCTCAAACTTGTTGTTGGATATATCAAAAGAGGCTGCATGAAGTATGCAACAACGCCAATAATTGGGACACACGCGGATTATTACAAATATTTTTTCAAAGCGAACAAGAAGAGAATGCTCCACAGCTTACTCTGTCTCCAGTCTCAGATCCACAGCCTCTTCTCAAATAGATTGGGGATTCTTCCCAGCTTCTTCCTTTAGTCGTACACAGGCCCGTTTTGTTCCCCTCTGCAGACCCTGTGCTTCCAGAAAGACCTGAGCACATCAGCGTGAGGCGAGGCGGTGGACCTGCACTGCCAATGAGTGTGCGTGGGTGTGCGTGTGTGTGTGATAAGATCAACTTACGACAGCCCACTTACTCCCCCTGCTGCCACCAGCCCCTCCTGGCTGCCTCCTCGACTCCCTCTTCACAGGATCCAAATTCCTGGTCTCAGGCCCAAATTCCAAATTCAAGAAACAAAAGCAGCATGTGCTGCAGTCGCTCCTCCTCAGCCTGAAATTCCCGAAAATGAAGAAAACAATGCACCTGGGCTTGATCATTCAGCCCCTTTCACACACTAATTTATCTTCACTCCACTCCATCACACAATTGTTTTGGAAATTCTGTTGCAGGGATCTGAGATAGCCTCAGAGTTTGGAGTTTTGCTTTTTTTTTTTAACAACATCACACCACCCTCCTTAAGAGCTGTAACAGATGCCATTGGCAGTAATGGTCAAAAGACGTCCGCAGAGAAGCCAGAATAAAAGTCTTTGCGACGCCTTTCTTATACTAAAGTTTAAACTTTTAAAAGAATGTAAAGTTGATGGGGTCCAGAATCAATGCTTCTTTTTTCAACGTCCTTTTAAAACATATTCAAAGCCCAACACAATAAACAATAAAATATAAGTAAGATTAAATAAACATTTTCTACAGACGTCCAACTCAGGTCCTTGACAGACCTTCAGACAGCGAACTTATTTTATTCGTCCACCACACGTGCAAGAGTGGTTCTGGACTGACCGATGTCATACAGACATGATTTGAACGTCCTTTTGACGTCGTGTGTTTGCTGTTGGTTAGTGCATTATGCCACCTGAGCCCCAACAAATGGCAGCAAATTGGGAACCAACTGTTTGTTTTGAAATAAGATACTTAACTATACAGACATGTGCTATTTAACAACCATCCAATCAACATTCGTTCACTTTAACCGCCGAGGTCTTCATTATAACAAACTATACTGCGTACAAAATCTAGGCTATATTTTAAAATGACATATCCCATAATGCTATATACCCTAATCTGTGAGCAGCGTGTATAAAAGGAAACACAAATTGTAGCACCGGGCTGGATTTACTTCCTTAAAGGTTTAAAGTGTTTAAAAGGTGCTACTGCATTGCCTGTTCTGGTAATTAGTGTTTCTTCAAGTAGACTCATTCCCTCTTGGTTGTGTGCAGCCAGCAAGTAATGTTTATTAAGGTTTATTATCCATCAAGCATGCTTATATTTTGGATCTACAGTGTACTTATGTAAGCATGGTTTGGGTATTTCCTGGAGGGAGTGATTTGTAGAATATTTAAGCTTTCTGTTATGTAGATAAGAGTGTTCCACTCATATTTTTAGCGGTATCTATGACACGTGTATGTATTAATAAATACCCTTTATGCTTTCACTAAAGTAGCGTAAAAACACCGTGTCACATCAATCACATACACACCTGTTTCACAGAATGTAAAGCAGTGGTTAAACTGTGCTTATCTGTACTCATGTTTGTCTGTCCACACCTGTAACTTTATACTTAAACAGTTGTACAATATTTATGAAATAAAGTTTGCCTTTGAAACTGGCCCTGGCTATAAAGTTTAATGCGCCCTTGTTTTGTATCCACACTCAGCCTAAACTGAGGTATTTACTCTTTCAGTTTTCTTTCACAGCTGGATATTTCCTAAGTAACCAGAACCCGAGCAACACAAACACACATTAACAAGGGCCAGAATTAAACTACTAACCCCCAGGTGCCAGAAAAATGTTTATTTATCATTACCCAAAGCTTTGAGCACAACCAGAACAATGTTCACCTTACTACGTTTTCTGGGACACAGCCAGCATTACGACCTGAACCGAAGTGAGGTTAAGTAAAATTCCTCATAAAATGCGTTCCTTTAGCTTTATGTCAAATTCTGACACAGTGCATGGACCGTTTTTTACAAGGTACTAAAACTCTAGCCTTCCAACAGCCTTCCCCAAACTGACAGGGGCAAACAAGGCCCTTGACTGCTGAACTGGCCCTCAGGCAAATACTCAGATCCTGTAGCTGTCATAGACTGTGAGAAAACACAGTGTGTTTACACAACAAAATAATCTGATAACTGCAATACATCTGAATCTTGAAATAATCTGCTAATATCAAATCTGAATGAATGAGTAAATACCTGAAAAAACCATAACAAATATACTGCTCACAGAAAATAGGGGATACTTTAAATATCCCATATCCCATCATGAAATGTCCCCTAAATTTTGTTAGCAGTGTAAACTGATGTAAAACATACACTTTTATATAATTCCATCATCTATTGTATTGTCACATTTTCGCCCTGTTTGTTCTGCTTCTAATAGACGGAGGGTGGGTTTGTATGTTGTTTCTGCAGTGTGTGTGATTGTTAATGTTTGCTTGTTCGGTAAATTGTCATTGATAAGGTGCTAAAAGAAGCCTCCGGTTATAAAACGTAAATAAATAAACCAATGTATTAGTAACACGGCAGGAGCAGCTGCGGTTTCTTTGGTCTTTAATCGTGGTACATTTTCAAGATGCAGCTTTTGATGACGCCCATGTAGCGTTCCCATATCACTCGATACCTGGTGGAAGACACAGGTCATCCTTTAATAACCACTGTCCCCTCCCACAGTTCATAACATTGTAACACACACACACACAAACACACACACACACACATACCTGAATGTTTCCAGTGTGTGAACAGTGCTGGTGTAGTGAGTGAGGAAAAGCCTGACGTCTCCAGCTGTCCATTTATCAGATCGGCACGGTTCAATAAACTGAGAACAAAAAGGAGTTAGGCAGTAAACAAGACAATAATCTCTGATCGAAACCTCAGACTACTGGTGATAAGGGTAATTCCTTCACTCCTGGTCCAGTGGGCGTCGCCCATCCAGCCACGTGACCTAAACAATAAGGCTCGGAAACCACTTTCTGAGATGGAAGTTCTCTCTTAAATGCGCAAACTAACCAGGTAGAACCAGAACATTTCACTCCGCTAACCACACAGATAACTGGGACCTTTTATTTAACTGAACACAAACTGAACCAGAACCTGGGACACAACACAACACCACAACTCAAACCTCACCTCACAAACCAGCCTGGCACAGCACTGCAAACCAGTTGCACTACGGTAGGTTTGAGATTGAGGTGTACACACTTCAGTTTCCACACGTTATGCGAGCTATGTTTAAGGTGCATGTGCATGTGCATGTGCATGTGCATGTGTATGTGTATAAATACCGCTAACAGTTTCCACTGAGAGTGAGGTGAGCAGAACAGCTCATGGTCTGCAGGTTACTGACAGTATTAACTGACAATTCTACCAGACGGTGACAAAATTACCTTCTCCACAAGGTCGATGAACAAATCCCGCACATCTTTGGTGTTGGTGAGTTTGGAAGCGATGTTGATCAGTGCTCTGGAAAGATTCTGTGCATCAATCATGAAAAATCAAACGATTAAATTAGGGCTCTGAAATGAACGTGTTAACAACAGGGCTTTAACGATACATCGTGATGTATCACGATGCCATTGCATTTTTCGAAACGCCAGGGGGTGCAATCATGTGTCATGCTCCAATACAATTTTTATTCACATTTTTAAACCGTCATTCTTCAGACATTACAAAAATGTTTTCGCTTGGTTATTTAAGATACGGTGAAACTACAGCAGAGCGGTTTAACTTTTTTATTTAGAACTTTTTATAACCATGTAAGGCTCTTATACTTACGGGGTGTGTCCAAAATTGTTCCCCAATCACAATTCCCTACATACCCACATACCACAACTGGTCATTGGCTTATATGGCTTGACTTGCAGACGATAACAATAAGAGTAACTGATGATATAAAAACCTTGTGGTCATTCCAGCCTCTGGTCATTTCAGCTGTGACTTAGTGTTTATTTTGTGCCATCCGCTCCCGTGGCTGTGTAGCGGTTTATAAACATAATACTATTTCGTACTGTTTAGGGACAATATGAGCAACACTGTGTCTAGTAATGCGATATATGTAATATTTAAATATTATAACTGACAGCGCGAGCTTCAATGCGAACATACAGGAAGCGAAACGAAACAATCTCATAGCTATAATCAGTATTCTAAAGAAAACAAACAAATTTAAAACACATTTTTGAAGTGGAATTAATCACACAAGGCCATTTTGCATTTTCGTAACACAGTAATATTCCAAAATAAACACATTCATTTATTCATTCATTCATCCATCCATAGTCTTGCGCTTAATTCACACAGGGTCACTGCCCAAAATAAAGATTGCTGCAACACACTTTATTAATTCATCCCTGTCTCCCAACGTAGGAGTGAAGTCTTATTCCGAGCCTGCTAACAAAGGCAAGCCGTGCGAGTATGAGCAACACACACACTGCTTTCATCTCTCACATTAATTGGCAGGAAAGAATGATTAGTAACTACTTGCGCCTACTAATAAGTTGTTAGGATGGGATCTGAATAACGGGTGAATAATGGGTTTCAGATTTAGCTGGTACAGGAATCTGAAATAGAGCAAGCGTAATATGATGCGTACAGTGACTAAGCTCACACTCATCGGTCACTTTATTAGGTACACCTACACTCACTGTCCATTTTATCAGTTCCACTTAGCATACAGAGGAACCTTGTAGTTCTACTGTTACAGACTGTAGTCCATCTGCTTTTCTACATTCTTTGCTAGTCTTCATTTTTAATATGCAAACTCCATACGAGCAGAGTATGGGGTCGGGACCCACCCGGGATCTCTGGGGCTGTGAGTTGACCCCGTGAGCACTTTCACCACGTGCGGGAATTATGTCATAATAAATTTATCGCTTATTGTATAAATTAAGTATGCTCGCAAAGTGAGTATAAAAAAACAAGATTTACTATAACTGGTTTAAAGGGAGGAAATGAAAATGAAGCTACTAAACACTGGATGAGAAGTGTTTGGGTGTAAACCATGATTAATACTTACCTTAAAATTAGTCTCCATCTCAGAATAAACCTTGGTTTTCCCTCTGAGCTGAAAACAAACCAGGCTAAAACAAACACAAAGGCATTAACACTGTCCTACATGATTCTCTCCTACATGATGCCCCCCTTATATGTGTACCCTTTGTGTTGATCCAGCATGTCCTTATCGTTCACCAGAACCTTCAGCTCTTTGAGGTCATGCAGGAACTCTTTCTCCAGATCGACATCCATGTCCTCCATCATGCTATCTGATAGAGAGAGTGGGCGGTGACAGAACAAGGAGTTTTACAAACACAAATCATGACGTTCCAGCTCGGCATTACCCTTACGTTGCCCACCGTTGGACCAATGA
Source organism: Parotocinclus haroldoi (assembly GCA_034779995.1). Lineage (NCBI taxonomy): Eukaryota > Metazoa > Chordata > Actinopteri > Siluriformes > Loricariidae > Parotocinclus > Parotocinclus haroldoi. The sequence goes on from JAUZST010016377.1 coordinate 30,662, forward strand.
TAAGCATGGCCTGGTTTCCCACTGGTACTATTTTTAAGTAAAAAGTTCTTATTTATTTTTAAGCTGCTAATTTTAGAAGGGAAGTGAACATCAGAGCACATTCACGGGATATTCTAGCTGCTACAAGTAAGTAGGCACCGGAGCTACGAGGCTATTGCTGCTAAGAACCACTAATTAAGTTCTGAAACCTTACAGAAGGGTCATCTGGAGAGGTCCCAAAATGTATGACTATGACGTGATTATGCCTCGGGCAGGTAAGTAAATTATTACGCATGGTCTGATTAGACACTGGATCTCACCGCAAGACGGCCTAAAAGTGCTTCTCCCACTGCTCTATAAAAAGGTTCTCAGAGGCTATTTTTGGGTAGTGTGCCTCGTGGTGAGAGATCATTGGTTTCTAGACATGCCTCTGTGACACATTTGCCCACAGCTGGGCCTGTAGATGCTCCACACCCCTAGGCTGCCAAAGCTTGTGTCCCAGCTGGTCCCATAAATGCTCAGTTAGTGATAAATCTGGTGATCCGGCAGGCCAATTAATTGTTGCAATTGGGTGAAGACATTCCTGTTAAACCCTTGATGTGTGTGGGCGAACATTATCCTGCTAAGTGTAAAATGCCAGTTGGAAGCCCTGCCATGAGAGGCAACACACATGGCGGCCCGATGTCCTGCGCATATCACTGACCTACTAGCGTCCCTTGTATCGCTACTTGGATTGCAATGGCTCCCCAAGGGCAGATCTCTAACCAAGAGGTACGCTATTCAAAAGCAGCCTCTGAAAACTGAGGGAGCACTTTTACGCCCTCTCGTGGTAAGACCCAGTGTCTTAATCATATACACGTCTGCCAGAGACATAAGTGTAGACCGTCATTTCTATCTGAGTGCTTTTGTTTGTCAGTGAGCGTTTATTGATAGGTAAATCCCGAATAAATGCAAAAGCAACCCAAAGATCTTACCAACCGCCCCCACAGTCCAGTAGCTGATGAGCTGTCCAGCACAGCACGCAAAGTCCTGAAAAGACAGATACTGCAGCTTCCTCTTTCCTGTCTCGAAGCGGCTGTTAGCGAAGAACACGACGGCAGCGTAGTCCCTGCAGGCCGAAAAGGTAACTGAGTCAGAGGCTAAAAATGGTGAATGGTTCAAAAAATGGGCTCGTGGGGAATGGAGAAAGAAGGTGAATTATCTCCAATGTACCATTTCCTCCTGTGACTTTCCACTTTACCTGGCGAGTGAATCAGACAGGAGGAAATGGTGCTGCACATTCTCCACCAGGGGGCCCTTTAGCTCCTCCACCACTTTAAACACCCGTTTGAAATTGTCAAACTGAAAAGCAGAGAAAAAAAAAACCCAAAAAAACATTAGAACTCTGAATGTAGACATTAAGAAAATAAAACGAGACAATTCTTCATTCTGTTTAAAGTACATTTTATTTCTTAAGTATTACTTTTTAAGTGTTTTATTCTATTCACTAGTTTATTTATTACATACACAATCTTATTCTATAGGGTTATAGTTCATTTTATTTCAATATTCAATAATCTAATTATGATCAACAATATTGCATAATTTTATATAGATGTATGTTCTTTATTTTATAGGATATTATCTGTAACGTTTTATTCTCTCTTTCTTATTGTCCATCATTTTCTCTTGTTTATGTTTTCTTTTTTATTATATTCTCCATCTAGCTTCTGTGTACAGGCAAACTTCAACATAAATCCAATAGGAAATTGAAACATCAACAATCAGTCAAACAATCAATCAAAAACTGTCAATCAATCCTGTGGATCCACAAGCAGAGGCGGGAGTTAACGAGCAGAAGACCGTTATTTATACGTGTGTGTAACTTCCTTACTGGTTGTGTGCTCACGTGCTCGTTATCCCACGTTTGGACTCTTCTACTCTTCTAACTCAGTTGATGTGTTTAGAGACTTTCCACTATTTATTTAATGTTAAACTGTGCATTTTTGTATTTAAGCTACTATTATAAATAATATCTCTTACATAAAACATCTAGACTGCCTTAGAAAGTTAGTTCCATTTTGAGTCTTCTTCCTCATCACATTTAGGAGGTTTTTCCTTGCCACTGAGGCCACAGTCTTGTTGAGTTGGGGGTTATATTTGTAAGGTTGCTTTTGAGACGAGGTTCTGCTGTAAGAAATAATGTACATAACCATTACTTTAATGTCACAAGTCCTGCTCCAAGTCTGGAGAAGGTCAACCAAAAGGGAAGTGACGATAAGTGTCACACAATCAACTGTGTTCCTGTTTATTCAACACGGCGTAAAAGCCGACAGGAGCAGCAGTTTGTGAGCAGCATGATGCCAGTGAGAGCTTTGAGAGTCTGCAGCACCTGACGTCGACAGCTCTTCAGAGCGATGCCCGTCTTTGAGCTGATATCATCCAGGTCCTTCTTAGTCCCTTTAGAGAGTTTCTTTCCCAGAACCTCTCTAGCAAATGTATGGTCAAACTCATAGTACCTAGAAACAAACGTATTAAAAGAATGAATATAATTTTGCAAACATTTGAACAGACATTTATTAAAGAAATATGTCAGGCTTCGTGCCTTTGTGCTTGTTGTGCTGAAACCCAGTGTGTATCACCTTTCAATCAGCATGGCCTGGCGCTGGGCAGGTATCTGGAAGAGAAGCTGATTGGCCAGCTTGGTTGGACAGTGAAGAAGCCTCTCGCACATCTGGAAAGTTCTGTACTGGTCCATGGTGTCACTCTGTAGCACCTCTGCATTGGCCTCACACTCGCGCAGAGCGCCGCAGTCAAATCGCATGCTGACGGCATCACTCACTATTGTTACAGAAACGATGGATGGGCAGAAACTTCAGTCAGAGTCCAACTGATACAGTCTTACAATATGCAATCCAAGTTGTTGTGGGATAAGGGACTTGCTCAAGGGCCCAACTGTGGCAGCTCGGTAGCGCTGGGAACTTTTTGAAACACAAAAACACGGATGCATGAAGTTTGCGTGCAAGGGACTGGCGTGTAGTGATTAAGTTTCTCTGTTTTCCTGCTTCAGTGTCTTCAATAACATTCTTTAAAACATCCTGTAAACAATGACTAAAATCCTTTTATTATGCCTCTGCACTGACTCAGTGACAGAAATCTTTAGTCTCCTGCAATTCAAATCATTGTAATGACTAGTAATATAAATATATTTTTATATAAGTATCTTCAAAAATCCCAAATCCCTTCAGATTCCGTGACCCCACTATCCCATAATGCCATCCAAAGTGATGATGATGAAGATTGTGCCCTCTTGTGTTCAAACAACACAACACGCCGTTATTAGATTTGTATCCAGAAAAAGGCACGCGATATCTCTGTGACTCCATGCACATCGTGACATTTTTGCACCGCCATGGATCGTGTAACGGTGCATCGTTACAGCCCTAATAATCTAACATTTAACACATGCAGTTAAGTGGTGGTGTTATTTTTTTTTAAAGGCTATTCCTTATTTAATCTGTAACCAGTCATACTGAGGTTTATTGGTGTATAAACAAAGCGGATTCCAAAGAAGTTGGGACACTAAACAAATTGTGAATAAAAACTGAATGCAATGATGTGGAGATGGCAAATGTCAATATTTTATTC
>JAUZST010016388.1:0-34248 GCA_034779995.1 Parotocinclus haroldoi
GGAAAATAAGTTTAAAATAAATAACAAATTACAATTTAAATTAGTAGTAGAAAAAAATAATAATTCAAATTATAAAACAAAATTCATTAGACAAAAGTCATTAGAGGTCCATGTTGAAATGATTATTGTCTTATTGTCTTTGGTTCTATATGCTCTTATGTATTAGACCCTTCATAAAATTATATCAGATTTAATTTTGAAAAATATATGAAATATATTATCGGCTAGCACGGTGGCTTGGTGGGTAGCACCACTGCCTCACAGCAAGAAGGTCCCAGGTTAAATCCCAGGGTGGAGCGTTCTGGAACCTTTCTGTATGGAGACTGCATGTCCTCCCCGTGTCTTGGTGGGTTCTGGTACTCCGGTTTCCTCCCACAGTCCAAAAACGTGCGTGTTAGGTTATTTGGTGTCTCTCAAGTGGCCCTTTGTGTGTGACTATGTGCATGACTGTGTGTATGTGTGTGCCCTACGATGGATTGGTATCCCCACTAAGGTTGTTCCTGCTCTTGCACCCAGAGTTGCGGGATGGGCACTGGTTGGCCCATGGCCCCCTTGTGGATTAAGCGGAAGATAACAAATGAATGAATGAATGAATTAATAAATTTTTATATTAATGAAATCTATTCATAATCTACTTATTAAGGTAACTTCTAACTTCTTACTAAGATAAATTCTAGGTGCCCAAGGAGGTTGGAGGTTCTAGGATCTAGGAGGTTGGGTCCCTTTTGAGTCTTGATCAATTTGAATTTGACATTTGACTTTAAAATGAACTAAAAAAAAATAAGGGAAAAAATAAGAAATTTGAATGCTAAAGCATTTTTTGTTTATGCCTCACACTGAAGAATGGGAAAAGTGGGACTGAGTTATTGAAGGAGACAAGATACTGGCTTGTGGAACTGAAAGGACAGGGTTCAAATTCAACCTCTGCCAAGCTGCTGTTAGGTCCTTGGATTTTAAGACTTTTTTGTTTATCACTTGCAAGTCATTCTGGGTAAGTATGCCTGCTAGATATGAATGTGAAAAGCAAATTCTTGTTTATGCAGCTTTTTTTGGTGTGAGATGGAACAGGCAGGAACTACTTTGCATTGAGGAGGGATTATTTATGACAAAATATTAATAATAATACATTTGTTTAAAGCTGCTAAAATCTGACCAATTCAATTAGACTGTTTTGACAGTTTTATTATAGCAATAAGCTACCAAAGGCCATGTGTTACAACGATTATGTCAGGGGTATGGGGGTTTTAGGTACTCCACTTTGCAGAATGCCTAATACCATAATTGAACTGAAAAAAATAATTGAATTGAATAGGACAAAAAAATCATACAGGGTTTTCTAGAACCAGATCGAGGAAAAACTGAGAAGCCATTAACAAAGAGTGGACCAGCTATAATGTGGGCCAGTTTTATATTAATGCCCACGATTCTGAAATGAACATCATATCTCTATGTTCTTTTCCGTATGTTTCATTACAAAATCAACACATTTAACATGGAGTTGTAACCTCCAGTTTTCTTGAACAAATATGTTTTATTTCTGCATTCTAAATATGTTATTGCTCAAAGTTATGTATATGTCTACATAAAGAAAAGTGTCTTAAAATATACTTACAATGTTATGGTTAGTTATTATTAATTAATAATCATTTTTTCTATTGTGAATTAAATTGCTATGCTGATATAGTGGAAAAAGTAAAGATAATAAGCTTTTAAATAGTTTCATTTTCCGTGTCTGCTGTTTTATAATAACTATCACTGATTTTATACTTATCAGTGGTTCTGTGGACCTGTTAAAAGTAATGAGTGAAGATAAGGGTGATTAAGCTTTATTGCTGAAGTTTTTCTAGCAGTTCTTTCCAGTTAATGATGTATGAAAGAGCTTTGATCACGCACACGGGCGGAAAGCTAGAACTGTGTTGAACCAAGAAGTGGAAAAATGTGCTGCTTTCCGTTGACAATTTATTCACTACTAGAAGAACTTAATTTGTCAAATGAAGGGAAGTCAATTTATAAACTAATTACGACCATGTGCAAATGATTTATGAAGGCTATACAATGATTATTAAGTGCAGTTCAGAAATAGGTTTAAAAGAAAATTAGCATCCGTAGCATTTAAATTAGAATTATTTCTGAATTATTTCTGAACTCTCAACTGCTGATGTTGCCTTCTTTAGTTTAAGTGTAACATTATGAGCTGTTCTGTAATCGAGCGCATAATGTTAAATAAAACTCTTCTATACATTCAGAGGCAGAGGCAATAAAGAATATGATGAGAAAGAAACTTTGGGAGGACCAAGACTCAGAAATGGACCCTGTCTCTTTGCGGAAGCACAGATCTTATAGGTAAGAAATTAACTTTACCCAAGTTACCCAAAATGTATTTATAGTAATAGTATAAAATGACTATATTTTTTCAAGTCCTCCAGCAGGTAACAGTTTTGGTCACAAAGATTATTAGAGGGGCAATTTGGAACCTCTTGTGTGGTCTGAGTAACAGGAACAGTTGCCTGAGGACAGCACATTGTGAAAGTTGGTGAGAGTTCTATAGTTGGTCCAAAAGTCTGAGACCACTAGTGGAAATGCTTCTGTATTGTATTTTTTCTTGAAAATAAGTAAATAAATCACTTAACACTTACCAACCTTTCCATCTATCTTTCCATCCATCATTCCATCTATCTAATCTAATCTTATCTAATCTAGAACGTCCTGTGATCCTTTGTCTTCAAGTTTCCCCATAAATGTTTCATTAGCTTTATCTCAAGAGACAGTGAAGGAGAGCTCATGGCAGCATCCTTTGACCTGCTTTGGTGTTAATATACGTTAATATTTGGTATTATAAGTTGTTGTAGAGCACAAACATTTTTTTGGGCAGGTCCTTTTTTGTCTTTTATTTATTTATTTTTTTTGTAGGGTGGGCTGGGGGGTTATGGGTCATCCTGCTGTAGTATGAATCCTTCCACAAAGATCCAAACAAGCATTTTCACTAGTGGTTGCAAAACATCTGTGAAACCTTTTTTCAATCATGTAAAGTTGCTTCAGGCATTACCACTCTAACAGCTTCCACACTTCTGGGAAGGTTTTAAAACAAATTTAGTATTTGATTTACTTCCAGTCAGCCAAAAGAGATAACAGGTATTGAGGTACTGATGTTGGATGATAAGGCATTTAATGACATTGAGATCAGAGCTCTGTGCAGGCCAGTCCAGTATATTTTTCACACCAAACTTGGCAAACCAGAACTGTGCCTGGCTGATATTGCACTTTGACCCCCAACTTGGTTATCCCCGATTTGCAAGGGTAAAATGTAGTTGTGCATTACAGTAGTCTATATACCTGTATAGAAACTACAGCAAAGGCAGATTAATATTTCATAGTTATGCTATAAATGCTGCAAGGGTAAATGCAAACGTTTCATAGGAGACAAAAACAAAGGTCATTTGTTAAAAATCAGATGGTTGGTGAAGTTGGGATTTAAACTTTCTGATTTGTAGTGTAGAGAAAAAACTCACAGTGCCGAAACTCACATGTTGAAAAGTACCACATATTTACATATAGATAACAACAGTCCTGTTTTTTCAAAGATGGGAAGCCCATTGTTAGTTTCTTTGATTAAAAATGTGTCAATGTATTTATATGTAAATTCAGCCCTCCATTCCCTTTTAAGAAAATGGCCTGTGACCCTGTCGTACCAAGTAGGCTTATTTTTCCAGGGACTTGGCCAAATACCAGAGATGCTGAACGCCACAAAATTCTGACATTTATTCAATGGCCATTGAGATTGGAGGCAAGGTAAAAAACTAATTAAAAAGTCTCATTGAAGTGAATGGACGCTCAACTTCTACAAGCAAATGCACTGACTATAGACCAAGGTGTAAATTCGCTGTGCCCTCAAAATAACTTAACACACAGCCAAAAAAAAAAAACGCTAAACCGCTAACTAAACAGCTGGCCACAAAAGTGAATGCACCCTTGAGTGAAAATTGGCACATTTTGCCTAATAATCAGAAATCAAGCAAGAATACACTTATGAAACTGTTATGAATGTGATTTTTTTTTGTGTTTACGAATGAGAGAGTGAAAGTGAATAGGGGGTAGGGGGGATAGTTGAGGTAAGTGCGGAATAAATGGGTCTTCAAACAGTGCTTGAAGATAGCCAGAGACTCAGCTGTTTGAACATTGAGGGAAATTTCATTCCATCCCTTAGGAGCCAGACCAGAGAAAAGTCTAGATGAATGCCTTCCTCATCCCCTGAGAGAGGGAGGACCGTTCGAGCAGTGCTAGAAGACCAGAGTGTGTGAGGTGCAGAGCGGTGTGTGATAAGTGCTGCAAGGTCAGGGACCTTGTAAGTGCAATTACAGTTTTGGCTTTGTAAGCAAGCATCAGTGTTTTAAATCTGATGCGAGCAGCTAAAGGGAGCCAGTGGAGATAACCGAGCAGTGGTGTAGTGTGTGTGAACTTGGGAACATTGAACACAAATCCTGCAGCTGATTTCCTGATCAGCTGTAAGGATCGGATAGTGCTCAGAGGTAGCCCCGGAATAGGTTCCACTGAAAACAGGCCTTGCCACAGTCAACCAAAAAAGTTGAGTGCACATGCTCAGCATCATATGCAGAGATTGACTTTTAAAAACTGATTTAGGAGTGCTGCCAGCATTGGAGAGGTTAAAGGAGTGGGGGGGTATGTGTCAGTGCTCAGACCATATGTCGCACACTGCATAAAATTGGTCTGCATGGCTGCCATTCCAGAAGGAAGCCTCTTCTAAAGACAATGCACAAGAAAACCTGCAAACAGTTTGCTGAAGACAAGCAGATTAAGAACATGGATTACTGGAACCATGTCCTGTGGTCTCATGAGACCAAGATAAAGTTATTTGGTTCAGATGGTCTCTAGCGGGTGTGGCGACTCCAGGTGAGGAGTACAAAGACAAGTGTGTCTTTCAACAGACAAGCATAGGGATAGGACTGTCATGGTTTGGAGCTGCATGACTGTGTGGAGCTATGGTTCATTGAGGCAACCATGAATGCCAACATGTACTGTGACATACTGAAGAAGAGCATGATCCCCTCCCTTCAGTTTTCCAACACGATAACAACCTTCAAAATGACCACTGCCTTGTTAAAGAAACTGAGAGTAAAATTCAAGAATGTCTCCAGACCTAAACCCTATTGAACATGTGTGGGGAATTCCCAAATTGAATTTGGAGGAGCACTAAAATCTACCAGTGTTGTCGTCATTGAGGAGTGGACAAGGATTCCAGTGGCAACCTGTGGAGCTCTACTGAACTCCATGCCCAAGAGAGTTAAGGCAGTGCTGGAAAATAATAGTAAAAACACAAAATATTGACACTTCAGGTACAATTTGGCCATTTTTAGGAGTGTGCCCCCTTTTTTTGCTTGCGGATTAGACAGGAATGGCTGTGTGTCAAGTTATTTTGAAGGCACGGCAAATTTACATTGTTATACAAGCTGTAGACTGACTACTTTGCATTGTATTAAAGTGTCATATATTTAGTGTCGTCACATGAAAATATATAATAAAATAGTTACAAAAACAGTGAGGGGTATGCTCACTTTAGTGAGATACTGTATAATATGTATCAGATGAAATACCCTACAGCATGACTATTACACCGATACAGCTGTTGAATACATTTCACATTTTAAACCCTGATGGATGAAGAGAAAATAAGGCGAGATGGTAGTGCTGATACTTTTCTATGGGTGAATGTGATGTATAAGGCCTATAAATTTATGTATAAAGACTATAAATTTCGAGACCCGGCTAAATGTCATAGCCCAAAGAAATGAATAGAAGCCACGAAACACATGCTACTAAACTCAACATCCTGGCAAAGTTTCAGATACATACTATATTATTTTCTTAATTCAACAAATGCTCTGCAGATGTTGCATTTGCTTTGTACTTTAAGAGCAATGCCTAATGCATTACCATCGTAAAGGACAAAGATTTAACATCTTGACTATAGCATATGCTGCAGAACATACAGTTGCCTGAAACATTTGGAAATTGTTTGGAAATAGAATTACATGGATTCTTAAATTAATTAGTCATAAAATGTGGTCTTCGCATCTCAGAACTGCTCTTAACAATCATGTTAAAAGTGCTTTTATGACTAAAATAAATCATAACTCATAGAAGAAATTTATAAATGAAACGTCTTTGTGTTTTATGACACTGTCATGCTATAACTAGGCATCTGCTTTGTTTCTCTATTACCGACTAGCCCGCTCATTCAATTTGACTTGGCTAACTACCTCTACTGGGGCCATTTGCCTACCCCATAGTAAGATGGCAAGAAAGAAACAAACCATCCCCATGTTTCTGTAGAGTAGCAACCACTAGATCCAATTCTACTGAATACATGTTTAATACAATGAATTAAGGGAAGCTGATGCAGTCTGCTTATTAATGTATATTTAACTTATGACTTCAATGCAGCTGTAATTATTCAAAGTTCAAAATTATTCTTTAAATGCAGCATGGAACAAATGTGCTTTAAAGCTATGTGCATATACTTTGAAAGTATTACTTTGCAAGAAATGTGTGATATTTGTAAGAGTCATAGTAATGAGTAAGTGAAATCAATAAGCACTTTTGACTGATTTAATACTCTGAGACACATAAACAATTCATTATAACGAAATATACACTCAGAATAATGTAAAAACATATTGGTTTATCTTTTGTTGTTCCTGCTGGGCAAATTATGTGAACTTCTTGCCTTACTATGAATCCAAAAGTCAGCAAATTGAGAAAGCTCCAGTGCTCCAGATTTACAGTTCCAGAGATCCCTGGATTGATCCTAACATCAGATTCTGTCTGTGTGGAATTTGCACATCCTACCTGCGTTTGTGTGGGTTTACTCTGGTTACTCATGTTTCCTCCCACATGCCAAAGACTACAGTTAGGTTAGTTGATCACCCTAAATCGCCTGCTATGAATGTACCTGACTAGTATCAATCAAACAAATACATCCAAATCCAAATCCTAGTTTCTGTAAGTGGGTTTTCTGCTAAGATCAGAATCAGAGAAAGAAGCGTTATACCAAAGTACGGAAATTAAAAACTATTTATAAAAATACATGATCATATGCTTTTCATGAATTACTTAAATTACTTTGCTTAATTCTAGGCAGTGTCATAGGAAAGTCTGTGTCTAGTCAGCGTTACAGAGCACAAGGTAGGAACAACCATAGATAGGGTGGCAATCTTATGTAGGACACACAAACTCACAGACTAAGGGCATTTTAGAAACACCGAATCCTAATCTAACATATTTTTGGAAGCAAACCATACAAACACAGGGAGGACATGCAAACATGGGCAGAATCAAAGGTTAGGATTGAACCAGGGATCTCAGAGCTGTGAGGCTACAGTGCTAAAAACTGCATGATCATGCTGTCCTGATCTTATGCTAACTACAATTATAACGTACATAAAATGTGTTAATAAAGGTATTGCCTTTAGTGCTTTGTTCAGAGTAGAGGGTATGTGTATCTCAAGAATTTTTTTACTGCCTAGAATTTTCACTCATTTCACTTTTTTCTTTCCGTGGTGGTTAATTGCACTCTCACTGGTCCTATTCCTGGTATGATTCTATATTCCCTAAATGACTCATGTCATATATAGCAACCCCATAAGGAACTTAATTGGTGAAATTAGAGAACACGGCTGGGCTCTTTCATGTAACATTTTCAATCAATCAATCAATCAAAATGTATTTATATAGCACTTTTTACAATGGAGAATTGTCTCAAAGCAGATTTACAATCTTATATTATCTTAAAAGGTAAATCCCAAGTTGATGGTAACAGTGGCAAGAAAAAATTCCCTGAAAGTAGAAGGAAGAAACTTTGGGAAGACCAAGATTCAAAAAGGGACCCGACCTCCATGCGTGGCCTAGATGTTAATTAAGAAAATACTTAAAAGTATATTAAAGTAATAGTAAAATTAAGTAAGTAATACAGTTTATATCACTTATAATATTGGTAATAAACTAAGTAACAAAATAGATTTGAAAACAAAATAGATTTTAAAATCAGGCCTGAGTGGGAGGTCCTTGGAGACACATTGAGTCTTGGCGACTAAATGATGGAGGGAGTCACTGCACTCTGGTGGGACTGGGTTCTGCTGCTGGAACTGGTGCCGGAACATCTCTTCGCAGAGAAAGAGAAAATGTAGTTACTTATGGGTTAGGAGTACAGAGTCTATTATGAATCACTGATGCCATGTGCAGCTTGAAACTCTGGCAGCATTAACTATAGCAGCATAGCTAGATGGAGAGAACCAGAAATTAACAGCCAAGAGGCAAGAGCCAACCTGAGCCATGCATCATAGTCTAAATCTAACCAAAATCCTAACTAAATAAGAATGCTTTTAGCCTAGACTTAAAAATTTGGAGAGTTTCTGAATCTCTAAATTTTCCCAATACTGTGTGACAGTAGCTTTCATCACATACATACATTAACCCACTCTGTCACACATGCATGATATAAGACAATATTATGCACATGCCATTTTTTCAGTACCTAATAAAACACACTGCTAACAAAAATTAATGAAATGACCCTTAATTTTTGTGAGCAGTATAGATATGTTGCATGAAAAAGATAGTAGTGTTTTCATAAAAAGTGTTTTTCTCCTGTGATGCAGCAACCAAGACAGACATAATGAGAACTGTACATTTCAAAATGTCCTACAAAAACTGCAGCGCTTCAAACCGCATCTGAAACCCATCGAAGACCTTTGGGATGAACAACAATGGAGACTGTCCAATACCAGTGGCTATTTTAAAATAGTATGTCTTAAAAGTGTAGTGTATGTTCCCCTTAAAAGGTCAGTATAGTGCTATATTATTGGAAAAGCTACTTATTTAAGGACATATATGGACTGTGACTTATCACTAATTACTCATTAATTAACTAGTACTTTTCCAGGAAATCTACTTACATAGGCACAAAATAAAAAAATGCCAAAAACACCAACAAACATGATTCCAACAAGAAGTACCATTACTGTGGTTGTATAAGACCTGAGCAGCTTGCAGATATTATAGGATAGAAAAAAAACTTATATATACAAGGATAAAACATTGTATCATAGTATTACTATATATTACTATTGTAAAATACTAAAACTAACAAAAGCACTTTGATAATTAAATTAAATTATGTGACATTTTATTCACATCTCAAACAATTCATGCCATTATATGGCAGGTCAAAAAAAATAAGAAAAGCATATCTTTCTATCATTAATATTATATTATATTATATTATATTATATTATATTATATTATATTATATTATATTATATTAGATTATATTATATTATATTATATTAGATTAGATTTATATTACACATTTATATTACATATTTTGTAGTACTCTGTAAACAATTTATAAAATACCTTTTCCATCAGATACAGTATTCTAAATTCCTTCCTATTCCAGTTATGTAAACTACCAACAGTGCAAAATACCGCCCCCTACACCCTACGTAGTGGACTTTGTTACATTTAAGGACGGATTTGAGAGACAGCATAGACTAAACGTCATCATTATGAGACGACATTGAAAAGCGCGCCTGTTTAAATTGGTATCCAAACAACTGTGTTGTTTAGCTGTGAGAGGCTTCATCGGTTTATCAGCAGATTAAAAACAGCAGACATGTCAAAGAAAGCGCCGAGAGCAACATTAAAAGCCCGCATGAAGAAACGATCTGACACTCGGATCGGGAAGAATGCGGATGTTATGGTAAGTTTTGATGAAAACTGGTCGCGTCTGAGCTAAAGCGAGACTGAAAGCTAAACCGCGACACTGGGGCGTGTATGGCTTATTCGTGCTAGTTTATTCTACAATCTGCATTTTAACCCCGATTTGTTAGATTTATATTAACTACAACTATATAACGTTTGTATATAAACGTTTGTTTGTATAGACTTTTGCTATTGCCGTAGTTAGTTTCTCTTCATACACAACGGATGGCTCTGGAGATGTGCACGTTTATATAAGACTTTTATTTTGTTTAATTGTATTATATTTAAACACGCAAATACCGACAAGGCCACAATTTCTAAACAGTCTGTTAGGTTAATATCTTCTCAACACCAAATCTCCCATGACTTGGATCATTGGGAACTTGGACATATTAGCAAACTAACATTTGGCCATTGGGAGCATGCATAACAAAGTATTAAAAAGCAATAGGGAAAAAAAACATTGGTGTTGTCGGGTTCTAAAAAATGTTTTGGCAGCAAATTACATGCAGGTTATATTTACAAACCCTACAGTACTGTATGTTTTCTTACCAATTGTTCCACCTGGCCACAGTGTTCAGAAGATAGCATTTTGCATCATTGATCAATTGCAGTTCCTCTTATTTATATGTGAAAATGCATCATTAGTTTGTGCCTAGGTCTGTGCCTTTGATGGTCCCAGTGCCTTTTGAGAAGTTTTCTCTACTGTAAATAAACTTTTAGCAAGCACATGTACAGGAGAGCACAGGATCTGCTGGTCTCTAAGACACGAATAGGCTACATCTCTATGATCACTAAAGATATGTTCTCCCAACAGCACAGGATCAGCCATTTCCACGGGTGAGTATCACACCGTTTATTCTGTTCTATTGTGTCCACAGTCCACATTATTAAATCCACTGACAGTGACAAAATAATATCGCAACTGCCCTTTGTAGCCTTATTTGAAGTTTACTCATATACTTAGTACGTAAGCTAACAAAATCTTTTGTATTAAATCAAGGAAATGTAAATAGTTTTAAAAGGAAACGTTACCACTGCGTTCTAGGTGTCTATGAAAAATAGAGTAATGAAGGACAAGTAACAAAATTGTGCCTTGAATATAGCAATTGCGCAACAACAAATGAAAAATATTCGGAACAAAAACAGGAGTTGATGTTTACAAAAGCAGTCGAAGATTTTTTCTAATTGAAATGTTATGGTGGAAGAATAAAAAAGATGATGAGGCTTTTTACCATAAAGCTCTTTTTTTCAACTGCCATTTGGGACAGGTGGAACCAGCTTGATGTGGAATATTGTTTTTTCTTCAGTCCGTGCCACAAATAATTTTGGCCGTCATAAAAGCCAGAGGAGGAGCAACTAAGTATGAATGGTGATGCATCCTAAAAGTGAGGTCATTCTATAATTCTTGCCAGGTGTAGTACATCCCCATATGAAGAAATGAATACGAGGAAAGTAGGGACAGCATGGAAAATGGGTGAGTGGGGGTGGTTGCAGAATTAATCCAGGATATTTCAAGTTTTATCTGGTTGCGATGGATTGTTTTGGGTTTTTTTTGCACCGTTGTTCTGTTTAGTTGTGTACTGTTTGGCTGGCGGATCATTCTCAGAACTGTAGTGGTGGTCTGTTAGTGTGCGCCGCGCTGGTGCGATTGGATCAGAAACAACAGTGCTGCCTTTGTTTACTCACTGTCCAACTTATTAGAGACATTCACCTTGTTGGTCCACCATGTATATGTAAGGTCTGGAGCTCATCTGTTGTTGCACAGTTTGTTAGTCTTCCCATAATCCTTCATCAGTGCTCACATGGTGCTGGTGGCTGGACGTTTCAAGCCGTTATTTTCAGTTCTGCAACGACACTGAGGTGGTTTACATCTCATGCAGCACTGAGGGGATTGACAACTAACAAACCATCACCATAAGTGTCACTACAGTGCTGAGAATGATCCACCACCCAAATATTACCTGCTCTGTGGGTGTCCTGACCATTACAGAACTGAGTAAAGGAGAAGTCTGTAGAGAATCAGATGAGCTACAGTCTGTAATTGGAGAACTATAAAGAACTTTTATATGGTTCATGGACCTAGCAGAATGGACAAGGAGTATAGAAACAAGTATGTGTACCTAATAAATGTATCGAGGAGGGTAATATGACATGTTCTAGAGGTGTAGACTTTTTTGAAGTGAGAATGAATATGGATTCCATTTCAAGAAGTTGTTTATGACCAGTCAGGTTGTATATGATAGTGTCATTTTATATATATATATTTTTTTATAATTTTATGGAAGATGGCGCAATTCCTTTTATGTCAAGAACAAAGAAGGTGTAGGTGTGTGCAAGCACTGTCCGTGCGCTAATGGTTCCTAATTAAAAAGCTATTGCAGCTGGTCACGCTTTATTGAGACTGGAGGTGGAAGCCCTCCCCATGTTAAATAAAAGCCGTGTCTGAAAGGTGTGCTGCTTTACAGGGGTCTAATCCAGCCTTTTAACTCATAGAATGAATGCGACGTGTTTTTTTTTCTTCATCTTATGAATATACTGGTTTAAACTGGTTCTGTGTCCTTTGATGGCATTTTGCTAATAAGGTCCTTACATTCTGCTTTGTACACTTCATTTAACAGACTGCAGTGCTACTCTCTTGGCCATGCCATGCATGAGGTTGTCTAGGTACTCCATGACAAACCGGCAGCATACATTAATCCCTTTTCTGATTGATGCCATGAACGTCCTTGTGAACATAGAAATCTAAATTGTTCCAGTCTGCGTGGCCTTCCTGTTAAAGTAATTTATGTTTAATTCATTAATGCCTTTAAAATGCCCAGGGTGGAGGCTGGTGACCACAAGGACACTATATTGTTCGCTGAAATAGATCAGATTGCCATGTGGGAGTATTTTGGCTAAATTGTCCCTCATTCCCAAATCCTATACTATATAAACAAGCCCATGTATGCTCTTGATTGGCAAGTGGCAATTCAGTAGGGGGGGAAAGACCATCTGCAAACGTGTACAGTATTTAAGAGACATACTTATCCAGTCATTAATCGGGAACCGGTTTCAAAATTCCACCTATTTTGGCTACTGCTGATGATGCATAATCTCTACTTCTGAAACGATGAACCTGTGGCCCAAAATAAATTTTTTTACAAAAAGCATTTTTTTCTTCTATTTACACCTGTTAGACCTGAGAACATCTCTTGGGAAGAAAGAAGGAATCAAAATGCAAGTGATGCCTATCCTTACCTAAAATGGACAGTTAAAGGATTTTGTTTAGTGGTCCAGTTACTCAGTTACCGTCCCAAGCAGTCATGATTCGTCCTGTGAAATTTCCCAAGTTAATTTGACCAGAAAGAGAATCAATATTATAGCTCTGTATAGTTTTCTGTATGTTATGTTAGACATTGTCGAAAACAACTTTTCTTGACCAGAAAGCCAAGTCTAGACTCCTAATGAGCAGCCAGAGGCAACAGTGGCAAGGAAATAAAATAGGAGAATATCTTGAGAGGCATAAGAAGGAAATGTTGAGGAGAACCATACTGAAATGTGGAACCCATCCACCTCTGAGTGAGACCAGACAGCAACACCCAGTGCTTAAGAGTCACTATCTTGTTGATTATAAAGGAAATCGATCAGTATTGTTTACAAGATGTTCAGTACTTCATGCTTCGAGTCTTGAGGGACTGAAACAGGTTAGTTGAACTGGAACAGTTTAGTGTGTCTGCAACGGCTCTTGTGGAGTGGAAGTGAAATCTGGAGTTATTGGTTTGAATCTCAAAAACAAATAGGGTCTAGCCCAGATGTTTTCATGAGGTGCTAGTCTGTCATGGGGCTGGGTACAGGTTGCTTTCCTCTGTTTGACCCAGCTGGTCACTAGATTAGATTAGATTAGATTAGATTACCCTGTTCCATGAAAGATTATCAGTTGTAAATCATTTGTTGTTAAGTGTTCTGGGATGGGTCGTTTGTTAAAGGACCTGGATTAATAGCCAGGAGGTTGAGTTAAAATCCTGTTGCTGCCAAGCTACACCTCTTTTGTTCTCAAGAGCTGAGAAGAAATGGAAGTTGGTCTGGAGGAGGTTATCTGCTTAATGCTGCAAATGAAAAATCTTCTACAAATAAATAAAACAAAAGTTTTATGACTGAAACCAAAAACCTGTCTGGTAATGCGTAACAGCAAGCAGGCTGTGAACAGGGCTTGCCATTTTCATCGTTTACGGTTAATAGTGTGTGGTACAGCTGGGCAGTGGCTCAACGTGGTCCTTTGTTCTCACGTTGAGCTCAGATGGGTTCTGCAACACTTGATGGTTGATTTAACTTGAAAATAACTTGAGAATCATCCTGCAGGGAAGCTGTGAACATGTCTGTTTTCCTTTTCCAGATTTCTCTCAAAATTGGGGTCCCCAAGTCACATATTTCCATTGCTGTTAAAGATCTATTTTACCTCTCTGTGCAGGAAATACAGGCTAACTAGCTCTCAGGTACGTTTTGCCAAGCTTAAAGGGTATTTTCTGAAATTATTTTATGGTTTAAAGTAATTTTGCACTAGCTTATAGAAGGGTGAAAACACTGGCTGCTTCTGAGCTGGTTTATTAAAAATCTGACAACAGACTTTGCAATCCAAAGTACAATCCAAGCAGCTGGAAAAACAAAAAACTATTGCGCGCGCGCTGTCACCGGTTGCATTGTGAATGACATGGTACCAATTCAGGCAATTGAGAGAGATGGGAGTACAGTCGAATCCGGTTAATTGGACCACCGGTTAAAGGGACAAGCCGCTTATTCGGACCGAATCCTAAAGTGTCGAAACAAGCTTATTAATTGGACCAAAGAATGTGAGAGCGAATAAGAAAAAGAAGCTACAAGTCACCACTTAGAGCGGATGCAAAGCGGATCAGTGAGATATGGGAGGATTTTTGGGATCCCCGGGAGAATTTATGTTTTTATCAAAGGTCAGGAAATCCTCCCAGCAGGAGGTGAACACGCACACCACTTTCTTGATTTTGTTCAAGTGCAGTCTGTAAAGAGAAGGCATCAGATCATACATTGTGTTGTAGATCGTTTCGAAAAACTTGTTGGCAATTTTTTTTTTCAATGAACAAAGTTGGTAAGAAACAGTAGTTCTTGTTTGTATGTTCGCTATACGTGTAAATTGCACAATAAAGGTTTAATAAACATTTAATGTTATATAAATTATAGCACGTCTCGTCTTGTAACATAGGGCATGTTCGTTTAATCGGACCAGCCGGTTATAAGGACCAAAACGATCGTGTCCTGATGGGGTCCCATTAACCGTATTCGACTGTATTGTATTTTTATTATTGAGTACATATTATTATGTTATTAAATATTATTAGTATTATACTTAAGTTTTGTCTAATCATTGATAAAATACCAGAAAATATGGAGCTTTTTCTGGTATTGCACACTACTTGCAGTATTACTCTTATAAACGCTGGATCTGGTGGTCCATAGTCCAGTACATTAATCATTGTACCACTGCAGTCCCACTACATGGGCAAAGCTATTTGAATTCCCCTTCTAATTATAGAAGGCTAAATCTAATTCTATCAAACATTTTAGCCATTCGTATTGCTAAAAGAGGCATAAAGGCTCATTTTCCACTGAGGAAAAATTTTGAAAGTAAAATGGAAAATGACATTCTAGGGAATCGTGTCCTTCCAGCTGATAACACACAGGAAGGCTCATTTCCGTTTCAGCCTGACCATATCCCTGTGTTTTGTTTTATTTTATTTTATTTATTTATTTATTTATTTATTTATTTATTTATTTATTTATTTATTTTTGTTTGGAAGAATCAGAACTGAGCACTGGGGTTTGTACTCAATTGGACTTATTGCTCAACCTCTTTGCCTGATCTCACTAATGCTGTTGCCCAAATTGAAGCTAACCCCATATTTATGGCCACAGTCTTGGAATGAAATGTTCAGCAAGCGAATGCGGCCTGATGCCGAACTGTCCATGGAGTTTTTGCCAAGTATCATAATAATGAATTACCGGACAGTGAATGGTATTCAGAGTTGCTTAGTTTCCTCATTTATTTTAAGCAATCATGTTCAATTTTAAAAATGGCGGTTTGGAGGTCTATGGAGACTTTTAGTTGTTTAATCTATAGCTTTCTTCAGATTTGTATTTCTTCACAGGCCTTTTTCTCTGAAGTTTCCATGTGTTCCAGGTATTTGCAAGAGGCGATAGAGAGCGCACCATTTCCTTTAATCAGTTGAGTCAGGTCGTTAACTTTTGGCTAAGTCTTTGGCACAGTAGACGTCGTCTCAGTTTCTCAGCTTTCTTCGCTGAATGATGCTCTTAAGAGCAGCTGTTGGAAAAACGGTCAGACGCCCCAGAGATGACCTACAATTACGAAAATGAGGTATTAATAGATTTGAATTGCATCCAAATGGCCATCGTGCACATGCACAATGAAATCATTAGTGGTGTTTGGAAAATTTACTGGATGTCGGTATAGACACTAGAGTTCCTTTTCATATGTCGCGTATGCACATGAGGAACAAAGAACTGCAAATGTGCTAAACGCTCAAATTTAGAAATTGTGGCCCTACTGGCTAGGAAAAAAAACTTTGTGGTAAATGTTTGTTAAATTAACTTGACATATATATTCTATGAAAAGAACACCCTTATCATGAAACAATTGGATTCTTATAAAGTATTGCATCATGATTATTACACTTTGTGAAATCTCTTTGCTGACTGACATTTTCATAGTTCTATACCCTGTTTGGGATAGTCACTTGTTTTTGTCTTCTATGTGATCTCAAAGCCCATTGAAATACACTCACTCACCACTTCTCATCTAAGCTGCCCAATGACTTTGAGTCTGAGCCCTCCCACGGTTTTTTAATGAGTTTTCCCACCTTGCCAGTACTGAGCGCTTTCAATGTGCTGAAATCTCCTCCGAGATTTTGAACCATGTTGACATAATGGCAGCTGTTTGATACAGCAGATTTGTCAGCCGCACAAACTGGTTTCAAAAGAAGCCAGTTTGAAATTATTTAAGATTTGTGCAGTCCTCCTTGGGAGTTTCGGAAGCTATAGATCATGAACATGATATAAGAAGTCAGTGACCAACCATAACATCTTAGAACAAGTTCTATGTTGGAGGGAGTTTCAACCAGCCCCATTTATTAAGACTGATCGAAGTTTGACAGCTAACTTTCTCCCGAAATGATTGGTGGCTATCAAACAAATGGTGTGACGAACATCTTAATCTACTCAGCCTAAGCTCAAGCACTGCTCCTGGTCCTTCTGTAGACGGACCTGGAGAACCTAGGTGAAGTTCTTGTGTGCACTAACTTTAAATTCTCTACTGGAATCGATGGGTTTTTAGGTGGTTTATACCAGATGTTGAATTGTACACACCAGACTCACCCAAATTACTTTTACCTAGTAAGGATTGCAGCTGTCCAGAAGAAAAGAAGAAAATCAAATCGTGAACTTTCAATTGTGAGCAGAGTACATAATTACACCCCTACTTTCTTGCCCTGCTGTCCTAAAGGCCAACTTTGTGAAAAGCTGGTTAGACTGTTGTCGCATGCACCGACCAAGTCTCTTCCAGTTTGGAGGGATAGTCTAATTTTGGCATTTTTGTGCCGTATACTTTCCACATCTTAATAGTGCTTTGAACAGTTCTATGAGCTATCACTAAAGGCTGTGAATTCTCTAACTTCAGATACGTTTCATGCTTTAGGTCTATTATTACAATTATACAATAATGGCTGTTGCATGGTAGAAAATGCCCCGAGGCACTTTTGTAGCTCAGCTGATACAAACGTTCAGGACCACTGAAGTAAATGCTTAAAGATGTATGTCAGTTCATGCGCTTTACTGTTTAGATCAATACTATATTTTGCGTGCCTGTTGAATGAGAGCATGAGCTGATGTGCAGCCCAGTTTTTTTTTTTTTAAGTCAAAGATGTTTATCAGATGCGTTTACGCACAGCTCCTTTTTTTTTTTTTTTTTAAATTTTTTTTTTGGTTCCAGGACAATGCTGGAGGTTTGATCTAAACACGGTGGTACTGTCCCAGATGTCCCAGATTTTTAACCAGGACTAAGAGAACAGATCATGTTTCACGTTCTAAGATCTTTACACTGGATTACCGTTGTAGCTTAAAGGGCTGCTACTAGTCTATGAATGGTTTAAGCCCAGAATATATCTCTATATGTTTGAAGTATATAAACCTATTATGTCTCTCTTCGGGTCAGTTAGTTAAGCAAAGGGTCCAACATGGGTTATACAGCAGGAACAAAAACAAAACATCTGCCAGTAGATCTTAGTTATGCCCCAATATTTTTTTAACCCAGGTTAAAAACTATTCTCTGTTCATGTGCTTAAGGGCTGCAACAAACACATGTTTTGATAGTCGAATAATCTGTCGATTATGTAAACGAACAAGTGATTATGAATTTCTTAGTTAGAAAATAAGTACCTGCTATTCTACATGTAGCTATAAGCTTTTACATGTAAGCTTGATGTCGTTTTATGCACTACAGACAATAAATATGAATACGTTGTTCAAATATTTACCATTTTAATTAACTGTTATGTTAACGTAAAGCGCCAATGTATTTATTGACTGAGGTGCGTTCAAATTCAGCATACAGTGGAGAATGTATGCGCTAAACGCGTTCACTATGACAGTTACATTTGAATGGTTTTGCGTAACTTTCCTTTTCGACAGTAAACCTTTGTCCCGCATTCATGTAAGTTTGTGGAAAACTGTGTTCCCAAATATATGCAACTTGAAGCAAACAGAAATCTGTTCATGTTTTTTTTTTTTTACCCAAATTTGAACGCACCTGTGGCCTCGACATTACAGCAATGTTTAAAACTGTGGATGCTTCTACATGGAGAATGTGCCTTCCTGTCAACAAGCTTCGGATTTACAAAAAAATGTATTACAGTTGACATTTGTTTTTGTCGTTGTGCTTTTAACTCTCCAGTAAGTGCTAATGTACAAACATTCCTCATTAGGGTAGGAAATTCATATCAATCCATGTCATGGAACAGCACTATGTTGGTTTTCACTTTCCCTCAGTACCACCATGCCCGGGCCACATCAGAGTGCAGTAGCTACCATGATCAATTAGTTATTGGAAGACGATGTGCCTCCAATATTTTACCTCTGAGGACTCATTACCTTAAATCTATTTTGTTATTTCATTTAATTTTTATCACCTACTTAATTTTACTATTAATACAACTTACTTGTATCAATTAACATCTAGGCACGCGGTGGATGGGTCCCTTATTGAGTCTTGGTCCTCCCAAGGTTTCTTCGATCTATATTCAGGGAGTTTTTCCTTGCCACTCCTGCCCTAGGCTTGCTCAATTTGGTATTGGCCTTTTAAGATAATATAAGATTGTAAAGCTGCTTTGAGACAATGCATCATTGTAAAAAGCTCTATATAAATCAATCTGACTTTGTTTAGTATACCTACATATCCTACTTCATTATCTTTTTAAAGTTATAATGTTTTTCCTGTATTTTGTTGTTTCTTTTTTTTTGGTATTATCTTTACATAAAGCACTTTAAACTTACCCTTTTGAATGAAAGGTGCTACAAAAATAAACTTGCCTTGAGAACCACAGAGCCGCGCATCAACAACATAGGAAGTGCAAATGGTACCATTTGTAACATCATCTATATAGCCGTTTGCTTTTGCTCCTTGACAAAATAGCAGCAAGTTTTTTTGGCTTGCATTTCGTAATAGATGTGTTTTTAATCTCAGCTTGCAACCTGATTGTGATGAAAGACATATCAGCCTGGCTAAAGCTATCTGCTTCTTTTGTGGCTTTTTTTAGTAGAAGTGTGATGGAGTGCAAAGGCCCTGCACTGAGCAACTCTGCACTGTTGCTTAGTTTTCCACACGTTTGGAAACCATATGCAGAAGACCCGTTGGTGACTGAGTTTGCGCTCTTTGACATCTCTATGTTGCGCAAGGCCTCACCCCAGATGCACTGTAAATGAGCATTGCAGCTCAGCTGCTCAGTTTTACTTACACATCCACCGTTTGATCCTTGCTGTCACTGTGCGTGCCCAATTAGGTTCCTAATTAATTCCAGTCGCTATTAATGCACTTTAATGGCTAATTTGCACGTAATACATTTGGGTTACATTACCCTAGCTGCGCTGTTTTGTTTTGGGCCTGGTTAATTGTGCTTCTGGGCAACTAAACATGTGCGAGCACAGCACATGACCTGGTGGGCTGGCAGATGAATTAGATTTTTCCAACCCTGCGCATGCCATATGGAAATACTAAACACGTCTTATTCATCAAGGGATTCCCTAATTCTAGGGATTGTCTTGACCAGGTTGATTTGATAGTCTCAACATGTCTTGAAGTGTCGAGTATATTTACATTTAGTCGTTTAGCAGACACTACAGCTGTGACTGTATTGAGTTTTACATTACAGTAAATGCCCATCATAAATTACAGTAGCATAAAAATACTATGGCGGCTACCGTAATTACCGGTCATCGACCTCTTCGATCAACGACCTGTTTCACGGATGCAGGCATTAAACAGTACAGGCCTGTAATGTTTTACCGTTTCATACACTAAAAACACAGACAATATTGGTAATTATATTATTTCATATGAAATAGATCCCATCAAATTGACCTAGACACTTTTTGCTGCCATTTGTTTCTTATTTTTTCCTGAACCCTTTTCCAAGAGTACACGTGCGCCCTGGACAGAATGCATGCCCTTCCTCACATTTGGACAGTCATTCCTGTATGACGCCCGAGTTGTTTGGGAACTGTAAGAATAATGTGAAAACGAAAGCTGCAATAAGCTTGGGGACTTTGTGGAGTAAGAGTGCATGTTTCATCATTCATTGACTCCCTGGCTAAATTACATCTGGGTCGGAGGATCCATCAGTGCTGTTTAATGAATCCAGCTCATCAGATGCGCATTCTTACTCTTTCAGTTTGTATCTAGTAACTAAATGTGAAGCCATTTAATGCTTGAATAACCAAAGTGTGATAGAAGGCAAGATTTATAAGAGTGATGAAAAACGAAACAAGACGATGAGCACCTTAAGCCCTTGGTGTATGTTTTGGCCGGTGCAAGTTTAATATGATCTGTTTCTCTGTGATTTCCAGCAATATGAGATAAATTTTCAATGCTTTGGTGTGTTTATGATATCCATTTTCTATTGAAGTGTTTAATCATTTATCCCGCTTAAGATGTTTTTGGATGAATCCCACATAAAATGTTGGTGATTTATCACTGGTGACTAATGTTGGGTTATTTCTGTTGCATAATCAGGTCCAGCTGAATCTCCTGCTCGTCCTGCATCGACTGGCAGAGGAGTGCAGAGTCAAGGCCTTTGAGGAAAAATCAGCCACTATCAAAGCACACCATGTCAAAGCGGTCGCAAAGGTATCGAGTGCAGTCATGCTAAAGTTTCTGATTATAATGTAGGATTTGGTGATGGTTAAATCGCAACGTGTTCGCTTGTGGTACGTTAGTGCCACATCATGTACGTTCTAGCTTTAGCAGCAGTTCGGCCGGATCTTTGTTTATTTCTTTTGTCTCTTTATTTCATTTCTGTCTGTTTTCACTACGTTTTTTTACACAATGTAAGCATTTGAAATCTTGTTTAACAGCTGTTGCTTGGCAGTTCAGCCTAAAGAAACATGTCCTTTCAACCCCTCTCTCCGGTATATTGCTTATTTAAGCCTCACATCCAGGAAAGTGTTAGGCCTTAGCCCTTGAAAGCACTGAGGGTGACTCTGATCAACTGGATTGCGTTTCAAACTTATAATTTCATGAGAATGCATTGGTAACAGATGTCACCTGGGGCTGCTGTACTGATCCATCCAGGAGCATGTGCGATGCCAATCAATTTGGACACAAGTGACCTAGTGAAATGCTAATGTAGGGAAGAACAGGTTTCCATAGAGGGAAAGCTACAAGAGGCCGTGCGTTACAGTGATTTTTCTCAGGGGTAGTGGGCTTTTTCGCATCATACCCGATGACTTACCTGGGATCTACTCGTTGTAACACACAGCATCTTGTTGTTTGTGGCGTCTGTTTTCACTTGACGTTTTAAAACCTGGATCACTCTTTGTTCTCGCTGCCAGGTTCTCACTAAGCACGAACATACAGCTTGGGTTTGACTTGATGTCTGTCAGTAAATTTCCTACAAGCGCTACCTAATACAGCAACCTTGATCTCTAAACATGACTGGGGTTTTTATATAGGTTACGGATTAGTACAGCTTATTCTTCTGTCAGGAATGCTTAGGATATTAAAAACCCTGTTTTACATTATCTATGTAATGAAGGCTGTCATTACTATAGAATTTATTTTGCCCCACTGGTACTAATAGCTTAACAGAATTGAATCTGCCGGCCATAATTGAATTCACAGTTTTTATCCCACACACGGTTTCTGCCGAGGCAATGGAGAAAGTCGCCAGTGTTACCAACAGATCAAAGTACCAAAATGCTTTTGCATCTTCGGCCTCCCTCTTATAGCTCATGTACTTTATGTACTGTATAATTACTGTGATACATGGCACCCCTATGCATGGTAGTGTTGAGCAGGAAGGTTAAGAAGCATCGTCAGTAGTTTGGTAATATTTTTGAATATCCATCCATTCATTATCTGCCGCTTAATCCACACGGGGGCGGCGGGCCACCTGGCAACCCCGTGGCGCAAGGGCAGAAACAACCCTAGACTGGGCACCAATCCATTGTAGGGTACACAGTCACACTCCAAGGGCCACTTTAGAGGCATCATTGAACCTAACATGCATGTATTTGGACTGTGGGAGGAAACCGGAATACCCGAAGTAAACCCATCCAGACACGGGGAGGACATGCAGACTCCACACAGAAAGGACCCAGGCTGCTCCACCCTGGGGTTGAACCCAGGACCTTCTTATTGTGAGGCAGTGATGCTAACCACCGAGCACTAAACGATGCATGCACATTATGTAGTTTTGTTATAGTCAAAGTGAGGAACATCATGTGAAAATAAAACACATTTTAAAAGTCATTGTAAGAACTGAAATGTTGTTTTACTCATATCTGTACACAAATGCAATTAGTTGTACTGGTATTATAAGAAGCGGTATTGGTGAATTCTTAGTTATAGCTGTTTTTGTTTTGCAGTATATGGAAATTCATACCATACAATGTACGAAAATCTGTCTTGGTCAGGTTGAGTCTGCAGTATGAAGCATCTATTGAGGATACCCCAGAATTCCCCAGCCCAGTATATTCAGACACAGTAGTGGGGTTTATGCATTAAAACGAGTAGCTGTTGTGCTAAACACGATCCAGCCAGCTTTAAGTCTGCATGCAGCCTCTTTTCTGTGACACGGAGTAGCTTAGTTGATTTCATTGTAATTCAGTGCAGTCCGTGAAAGTGCTGGAGAAGTATGAATAATGGTCTGGATGCTCTGCTAAAGAGCCTATTGCAATCTGTTATTACCAAATATGTTAGAAATTACATCTTAGCCATGTGTGGCTTCCTCACGCCATGCGGATGTGTATTATTGTAGAAAAACTGGAACCTACAGTGGGGATCTGAGAGAAATGGCGAGAAAGGAAATGGGAACCATAACGGAAGACTAGTGTGACTAAGCTGATGGGCTGACATGCTCGAGTTTTCAATACAGTTACTTTTTTTCTTCCGTTCTGATATTTGCCTTTTAGAAACTTCTGAAGAGCGCTCGAGGATGACATGGATCACATTACTTCCTCTGTGACCCTGAAGCTGCACAGAACCTCCAGTCTGATTGAGCGCAGGTACCCAGTGCACTCCAGACTCGCACGCTCTTAGGCCAGAGCACATGAGTCATGCTGTGAACATGCGCTCACCATTTGCTTCTCTAAATCCCTTTTAAAGACTTTTTAAAGATGCCTCGTCCCAAGCTATGAGATAGTGAGCCACTACTCCCTTGCAGATAAATCACCCTAGGAGATCAGTTCACCTGTTTTTTCTACTACTGCTGACATTTTGCTTTTGTGGTGTGTATAAACCGCAGTGTGTGACTGATGGAATCAGACCTAAATATCTATTGCCATAAATGTTTTTTTTTTCTTTTGTATATAGAGTACTTGCAATGTGTTAATAAACAATTTGCGCCACTTAACTTGGCCAACATGGTATCCTGACACACTGCTTCTGTCTTGTTTTGCCTTTCACTTTTGTGTGTATGAGAGGAGAAAAACATTGGCTGATTGCCACTTGCAACAGTGGAGCTGTTATCCAAGGGTCACTCACTAAAGCAGAACTTAGATGGAAGCCTTTAGAAGGAAAAAAAACAGATAAACCACATTGCTTTTAAACTCATCAATGGTGTGGCAAAGACTTGTTCACTATGGTGAAGCATATAGACTTGGTCTCTACTTTATTACAGCCTCCTGATTTCCAGCCAGACTTTGGAACTGCTGTCATTTTCTTCCATTCAATCACAAGAGCATTGTTACGCTCACAAATGATTCTCTGTTTTGTTATTCTTTTTATATGACATTTCTCTCACTTATTACTACATATAATATACATACATATGTATACATATATTTTATTTCACTGATTTATTTAGCTTCTGTTTATATAAACCAATATAATAAACCTAACAATTAGATAGCTTCATACTTGTATCATCTAAGCCACCCAAGGCCCCAGGCCACTTGGTAACAATTTCTGATTAAAATGTTTTTAGAAGTCATTTGAAGCCCTTATTGTTGTGATGGCATGTGAGCTGACAACGTGGAAAAAAAACTCTCAAATGAAGTTCATGTATATGGTGGCTTGTGGTTTTTATCTGAAATAGACTGAGTGCATACAGCGTGTTAGAGTTGCAGATGAAGCAAATGTTCTGAAAGCTGAAAGCACATGAAGTTAAAAATGAGTGAACAAACTGCTCCAGGGGAGCAACTACTATGGTATGTCTACTATGTCTCAACAACTATGGCTAACTTATTTGTCCACAATATGACTTCAGCTGTCCATGATAGGCTTAAACCAGCCACGGTACCGGAACAAAAAGGCACCTTAGTGGAATCATTGTGTGAAAGTGCCAAAGAACATGCTGTCACCTGTAACGTTACAAAAGATAGGGTGCCAATTCAACATCTTTTTAATACTTTAATCCTAAGATATACTTTGCCAAATATTTTCTAAATAGTAATCAATTACATCCCAGAAAATATAGAGAGGGGAGGCTGGTTGCACTTACCAAAACTGCTCCCATCCATGACATGCTTATGTCTGTTGTTCTTGGAGATGGGCACTGGCAAATTGTAGGGTTAAAGTGGTACGATAGTAGTCCCAGGACACCACAGTCATGTCCAGACGTTTTCAGCAGCAGTTTGCATTGTGGCAATTTGTATTAACTCTAGATTGTGAAGGGTGATCAGATGGATTGCAGTGAAGTACATTAGTTTGTCGTTCCCTGCCATTAAAATGACCTTATCACAAAAATGACTGCATTTCAGCATCTGCATTTCAGCCCTACAAAATGGCTTGCTTACATAATTTCAGTGATGATCTCGTTAGCTCAGCAGAAACAGTTCATGAGAGCAAGTTAACTGATATAATTGTCTTGCTGATTAGAAGAGAAAGCTGTATCCTTTAAATGTATAGAAATGCTTTTAAAATAGCATTTTCTTCTGTTAACTATGGTTAGAACCACAGATCGCACCTTGATCAACCATTTATCAAATCATCAAGAACTTCAAGGAGAGTGGTTCAGTTGCAGTAAAGAAGGCCTCAGGTCGCCAAGAAAGTCAAGCAAGCATCAGGACTGTCTCAGAAATAGAATGCAGTTACGAGATTGGGTCACCACCAGTGCAGAGTTTGCTCAGGAATATGAGGGCAGTTGTTGGGTGAATCTGAACAGACAGTGAGATGAAGGCTTTTGGAGGATGGCTTGGCTCGAAATTCTAATTCGAAATTGTGATTAAGACCCCTTCAGTTTTGGGATATCTGGAAAAATGATTATCAGGAGAAGAAAAGGTGAGCGCTACCCTGAGTCCTGTGTCATACGGTTTGGGTTCGCTCAAAATGTTGCCTAAGAACAATGCCATGAATAAGCATTGATACCATTCCTTAAAGAGCAACTTCTCCAACTGGCACAGAAATATTGAGATGAACAATGCTTTTTCAGTGTGATGGAACAGCATGTCACAAGACAATTGATCATCAAGTGGCTCAGTGAACAAAGCTTTGAAATATTGGGTATATGTCCAAGAAACTCTCCAGATCTTAATCCCATTGAGAACCTGTGGTCAATACTCAAAAAAGTGTGGGAGAACAAAACTCAGAAACTGTGATCAACTCCAAGCACTGGTTAGGCCAGAATGGGTTGCCATCATTCCAGATTTGTGATGTATCCAAAAGTTATATATAGCATGCTGAGGCAAATTGCTGAAATTTTAAAAAGGCTGTAAATAATGTATTTTCTTAAACTAGATGCATTTATCAATAAAAAGTTTTTAAAAAATGGAATGCGTAATCGTAATCATTATATCATATAAACAGCTAACAAAAGGTTATAAAAAACTGGAGACGACAAACCTCTTTTCGGCACTGTGATGGGCTAGAATCAGGGTATTTGTTCATATGTACCCTAGAGATTCTGGAGTTGGTTCTGCACCAGACTCCAGACCTACTACAAAGAAAATGATGCATTGTGGATTCATGTTAATTTGTTTGGTTTAGTGTCCAATGCTGATGGGCTTTTCACCTCTCTTGATGATTTAGGCTTGTGTGCAGTTATTCAGCCATGGAAATCCAATCCATGCAGGTCATGACCAATCATGCTGTCATGTTGATGTTGCTTCCAGAGGCTGTTTCGTTCTTGACATGTAGTCAAAAAGCTTTGATAATGTTTAGACTGGAAAGGCATGCAGACATGAGCCAAAATTAACTTAAAAAGCCCCTTTGAGGTTGTGCATCTGGCACATGGATGCTGATTAAGACTCTTCCTTCATCAGCCGTTTAGGATGTTGAAAGACTTGACCTCGGACCACAGGAAAGTAAATGTTTGGGTCTCTGTGTGTGTGTTTCGGCTGGGCATCCCACGGATGGCCTGGGAGGTACCTTGCCTTAATCCCAATGTCAGAATTAATTGGGGTGCCTCGACTATGCTGCCTGTGCTTTGCTTACAGAAGACTTGTGCTTAAGAAAGTAGGCTTCGATAGAATGTTTCTAAAATGTTTTCCAGACCTCGGACTCCACCCTTCTTATCTTAATCCACAAACATCTGGACTACTTGCATACTTGAAACAGATGCTTCTTACAATCAGCGTATTCGTCAATTTTATGCATTCTGTCTGTTTAGATTGCCAAGTTTAGCATGGTCATGACCTGTCCTTCACCTGCCATGACCAGTAGAGTCCAAACCATGCTGAGAATAGGAGGATATTTGAATTCAATACTTAGAGCAAGGTAAAGCCACAGTTCAATTTTTCATTTCTCCAAATAATGGATAAATTCATGGTAATCAGAAATATTTTACATTTAATGAATAATTATAGACTTGTAGCATATCTGTGTTGTCTGTTTATGACTTGTATGAACACATTTAATAGTACCTTTCTCAGAGCCCCCTGTCGAGTCTTCCCAAGTTGTTAAAGCTTAAATACATATGTTCAAACAAGCATGTAATCATTTTATTTGTATTCTGCATAATTTGAGAGCCCAATTCTCACAGTTATTCTAAGTTAGTTAACTTGGATCTTTAGGCTAAATTGTTCTCGTTGATAATCAAATGTCTGTAATTCAATAGATTGTTGGTTTCATACACAGTAGGTTAGGGAAAAATTGATTATTAGATGCATCGTGAGGCGTGCATGTGGGCGATTATGATTAGATTTGCAAAATAGAAAAAAAAAATACATTCCTAAATAGTAATTGATAACGTGATGTTGACGAAACGAAAAACGTGTCATGTGGAAACGCGGGCATGACGTGGCCAGACATTCTGTGATGTTCATAACAAAGACAAACAAGCAATGTCAAAGCTTCTAGCCAACATGGAAAGAGCAAAATCTGTCACTAGTCAGGGATTAATGCATATTCAGTCACTGAGACCCAGGGCTTTCATGCTAGTTTGTGCACTTTGGCGCTGTGATGGTGTCAGTGAGTCTCGGTGATATTTTATGCACACCGTACACTTAGATTAGACTAGTTTGTCTGAGACCCTCTCACAGCTAAAGACAAGTCAATTTCTAGTCACAGACTATGACTTTGCAAAGGCTGGGTCATAATTTGCAAAACTGCAACTAGATTCCCTTTAAGATGATTTAAAATCTGATTTAAAATAAACATAGTGGCTTCCTAAGTACTTTAATGGTATCCCATTATCCTGGAGAGGGCTACGGGAGAGACGTTGTCTACCTGGAGCATGCGGTGCAAGGACAGAACAACCCCAACCCTAGACGGGGCATCAATTCATCATAGGACTAATAAATTATATAAATACTACAGATATTTTAGCATGAACAAATATCCTAAAGCACATCTTTGGACCCTGTGAGGAACCAGGCCTCTCCACCTGAGATCGAGCGCAGACCCTTCTTGCTGTGAAGGTAACAATGCTACCCATATATGCCTTCATCTTCATAAACAAAACCTCACTTTTCATGATATCATGAGTATTACAGTTCTATTATTCCAATACGTTTTACATTTTCGAATTATTTCTTTTGCACTTTGGATTGCCTAATTTTCACAGAACTAATTCACTGAATAACAAATAGATAAAATCCATTAGAAATGATTCATTACTTAGGACTGTGGTAGCCTAGCGGTTAAGGCACTGAACTCTGGACCAGAAGGTCCAGAATTCAAATCCCACCTCTGCCAAGTTGCCACAGTTGGGTCCTTGAGCAAGACCCTTAACTTACAATTGCTTGAACTGTAAGACTGCATGCGTTGTAAGTCGCTCTGGATATGGGCGTCTGCTAAATGCTGGAAATGTAAAAAGCAGCACAATACAATTTTATATTTCCACCTGAACAGAACTGTTACAATCACCATCACCTGCTCCATCCAGATACCAAAATGACTATCCTGAACACTTCACCAAACGCTCAAGATGATTGAAGTGCCACACATCTCTAGCAAGTTGCTGTATTGCTGTATGGCCAGCATTACTTACACGGTCTGAAACCAAAGTCATGGAATCACTGTGCGAAAATATTAATCCTGTAGCCGATCAAAGTCATTGTCTTTCTAATCAGCAAGACAGAATTATATCAGTTATCTTGCTCTCATGAACTGTTTCTGCTGAGCTAACAAGATCATTACTGAAATTATGTTCGCAGGCCATTTTGCAGATGCTGGAATGAAGTCATTTTTGTGATAAGGCCATTTTAATGGCAGGGAATGACTTACCTAGAGATTCCCACCCCTGATGGACACTGGTATGGCAAGCAGTATAACAGTTAACACAATACAAATGACTAAAACACTTGTAAATATTAATAATTGTAAATGTGAACTGCATCCAATATGCAAGTAATCCAGGTTTTACAATTTACAACTATGTTAATTGCTGACATGCCTGTTCGAATATAAGGTTTGTGATGTCCTGCCATCTTGTCATACGGACTTGCTTTAGCAAAGCATTCAACCAAGACTTTCTGAACATCAGTAGCTGATGAGGTGCGTTTTGAAGATTGACTGATAATGAACAGCATGCATCAGTTACAAAACTGAACAACAATTAGTTCTCTCATGAGATTTCAAAGTGACATGAGGCAGCTAAGAACGTTCAAAGAGACCGAATATTAGGTCCACAGTAACAAAGAAGGCAAAATAATTTCACCATTTAGCGATTGCAAGTGGAAGCTCACTGACATGGACAGAAGCACATTTTGATGTTGACGCAATAGATATTGGAAAAAAAACAATGGAAGCAGTAGAACAAAGCAATCATGGTATGATGAGTCAACAGTCACCATATTCTCGACATCTGGACAGACTTTTGTTAGTAGGAAGCCTAAGCATATCTTAAAAAAAGACAACTGCTGCTAACAGAGTATGATGAGTATGATGAGAATTCATAATATTACACTGTACAGATCTGCCATCATTTCATGGAATCACTGGGATCTGATGATCCCTCTACGTGCTCATATAATAGCCAGCAAATAAGTTACTTTTCCAGAACCAGGTGAACCAGATGGCGCAACTACTGTTAAAGTTGTTGAAGCATAAATTGCCAAACATGGGGGTTGAGTCACCTTCAGTGGTCACCTCAATCACCATCATATTATATTTCTGAGGCACCAGTGGTGTGAGAGAGAGAGACTGTGCTGTGTGTGTGTGTGTGTGTGTGTGTGTGTGTGTGAAAGTTGTGACATGTGGGAAATGCAAATACAAAATGTGTTCTTGCATTTATTTCATTGCAGTCTGACATTATGAACCTGTGATATTTCCTATTAGGTTTCCATGTATTAATAACGATCAATTCCTGCATGTCAGGCCTGCAACACATTAAATAAAAGTTAAATGGTAAAACATTTACCGCTGTGTAATGTTGCCAGTCGTGTAATGTTTGGCCCACATTTAAACGTCTTAAGGTGTGCAGCAGTTGTCGTGGCATCTGCTGTTTCAAAGTTTGTTTTCATTTCCCTAGACATGCAGGCCAGTCCAGTACCTTCGTCTATAGTCAAACGTGCACAGCATGTGGTTTAGCATTGTCTTGTTATAAAAGCACTGACGTCCTTAGAAGACAGCATATGTTGCTCTAAAATCTCAATGTACTTTTCTGCAACAGTTCTGCCATCACAGAAATTTAAGTGGCCAAAAAGTAATTTCACTGTTACCAGGTCATTTCCTTTGTTGACTTAAGTTAGCAATGAAACTGCTACTGCTGCCGCTGGTTTCATAATTTCCCTTATTTGGCAGCTTCAAAATGTCAAAAGCCTGAGCTCTAACCTCAGGTTTCTGTGACTCACGCAGGCAAATGAGCTAACGGAACTGTTTCTGTCACTTCCACAGGGTCGTGCCCACTTGGGGAGGTAATGAATGGCTGCTTGCCTGCTCTGCGCTGTAGGTCACAGCTTATGCTAACCTGCACAAACGTTGCCCTCTAATGCTTTTACCTTAGAAACAGAAAGTCAGAGCGGTCACTGTTCTGTCAGGATTCCTATTGCACACCTGTGTACACTGTCAAAAAGCCACGGTCCTCCCCTGCTGCCGGACAGCCATGATTTACAGAAGGAGAAGAAAAATTATGGGGCTCATGAATACCTGATTTCATACAGACACAGAGCAGAACGTTAGCGTGCCAAGTAGAGCTAGATTTGTGGTTTTACGTTGATCACCGTAAGTTTGCTAGCTCTTCTAAACTATGCACACCTTATTAAAAAGGCCCTTTTACTGTTGAACATTATGATGCACGATACGGTTCTGCATGTTGGAGCTTTGCTCGTTATATTTATTTATAGATGTTGCTTGGTGCTGCCTAATCTCTGGTAGCATTAATGAATTCCTGTTTTCTTCTCTCTCTTTTCCAGCGGACCTTAGTGTGATGGTGCAAACATGGTGAATCTTTGTCCTTTAGGATTGCGTGCCACCAGTGATACTAGATTTTGGTCAATGCTGTGACTTATTACAGCTCAGCTAATAAGCTCAGAGAAACAACACATCTGACACATAGACCTTAAAAACAAAAAGAACTTCTGATTTACCAAAACAGTGAAAAGTCTCAACACCGGATTCACCCATGGGGAACCTGATGTGCCACTTTACCAGGTCGAGACCTAGTCAGAGTACCATGTAATTTCTTTGATGGCTCACGTGTGAACATGTTAGATTTATTAGTTTGTCAGATGATTTCACAGCTAACTCCATTAGTCACGGTGTTATCTAACACTTTTTCAAAACGCTGATTGAAATACCTTCTTCCGTATTTTTTGCATTACTGGATTACTACACTGCTCACAAAATTAGGGGATATTTCATTGTCTGAACAGAGAATGTTATTATTTCTCCTGCTTAATACATAATGCTCTGTTTACTCAGAATGCTCTGTCATGCTATGCATATTACAAAAACTGTGCAGCAACAGACAAGCTACTGTCCCTGACTTTACCTATACAAGGTGGACCAATAAGGTGAATCTCGGATCCAATCATCCAAGTGTCACTTCAGTGCTGAGAATGATCCACCACTCAAATAGTGCCTGATCTCTGCTGGTCCTAACCATTTAAGACCTATTTATTATTTTGCTTGAACGTGCCTTGTGTGAACCCGTGCAAACACTTTTTAGCTGGATTTAGTTGGCCCCTTGTTGTAGTATTTTCTGAAACTGCAAGTAATTTATGAATTTATGAATTCTCAGCTGTATCATATGCATGCATGTAAATCTATGCTTTTCTTCAGGAGGTTCTTTAAAGTCAGGAAGCGCAGAAAGAGCATGGGCTGCAACTAAGTGAAAATGTGAAAGTGTCACATGAAAACAGAGGCAGCTGGTTTAAAGCAAAATAACACAGATATGAGGGGGGAAACTACTGCATATTACATTAATTTAGAACTTTAAAGGAGTTTTCTTCTCAAGGGCATTTTTTTTTTTGTAAAATGAATGGTACAGTGCCATAATGGAATCATTTAATTATCCAATCAGACAAGAACGCAGCGCAGAAGAGAAGCTGGTAAACAAACCTCCGGCTGTTTGAGAGAAGGACATGTAGGCTCAAAATGGTGCTGAGCAATTATATGGGTAAAGATCAATATTTATGAAAGTGAATCTCTGTTAGAAAGTGTGTTTTCCTGGAGAGAGGTGGGCATTTTGGAAAGGAGGTATTCCAGAATTTCTCTGGCTTTTGTTTTTTTTTTTTGTTTGTTTTGTTTTGTTTTTTGCAGAGCTGTGCCATTTCTGGAGACTTTCCAGAAGATCCACTGTTTTTTTTGTAAGGTATAACAACGTCACTGACTTGTTACGCCTTAGGTCAAGTCATGGTCTAGAGTTCAATCTAGTGACCTTTTTAAACTTACACAAAAACTTTGAGGGAATTGCTCATAGACATTTAGGAAGTGCCAACACTTTGGTTGTGGCTGTCATTGTATGCTAGGATAGATTTAGATAGACACATTTCAGGAAATAAATACATTTCCACATATAAACCATTGGGATATTTCTTTAATGCTTTCAAGTTGTGTGGGAGCCAGTACTTTGTTGGAAACTTTGTGCTGATAGAGAGAAGAGTGGCTTATAAATATCAACAAATTCTGAAAGTCTGTGTACCACTGTCAGTGGAAAAACTGAAGCTGAGAAGAGGATAGAAATTCGAAATGATAGAAATAGAAAACAACGATTGAAAATATGTCTTAAATTAAACCTAGAACTCATTCAAGTAAGGAGGGTTGGTGGTTTTGGAATTACTTTCACAGACTTGATTAGTGAAAATGTCTTTAAAGGTAAATTTAAGGTAAAAATAACTGTTAAGGTACCGGAGTATGAACCCAGAAGGTCCAGGGTTCAAATCGCACGTCAGCCAAGCTGCTACTGTTAGGTCCTTAAGCAAGAGTGAACAATTAAAACAAGATTGCAAAGATTATTACAAAATGTGCTGCAAGTGTGATTGTTGACAAAGGAGGTGTTAATAACGAGGGGATATTTCATTATGGGATATTTCATTTTGAAGTATCCCCTATTTTGTTGTGAGCAATATATAATGTAAGTTAAACATTTCACTAATGTAACATTTATGTTTGAATCACCAGCAGAAGATTTCATTTAGAGTGATAGCTAAAGTTAAATTGGCCAGGTGTGGCCCAACTTTTTGGGAGAGTGTGTGGAACAACCACACTGGCAGCTGTTTTTATAATTTTTTGTTTAAACAAATAATTTTCCAGATAATACACAGAAATCACCATGTACAAGTCTAAAAATGAAAACATAAGTGCTCACAAAATGTAAAGACCTGTTGGTCTTTAATTAAACAGTTAATTAAATTTAATGAATTATAGAAAACTTGAAACTTTGTCCAACAAGTTGAGGTGTCAAATAATGGTTGGTTGTTGGACTTCTCTTAATAAAATCTGGGTCAAGTAAAAACAAAATGGCAAGTCAATGAAAGTAAAATATACAGATTGACCAATTAATCAACTATCAATATTCAATGAATCCTAAATCTGTGTTGCTCAGGGAGATGATTCTGGAACTTTTGTATGGTACCACTGTAATGTGAAAATCAAAAATTAATGCACAGGTATTCATATACATTTTAAAAGCAAGTATATAGTGAAGAAGTAATTTTTTAAACGTTAATGCCCTTTGAGACAGAACGAATGGTTGTAATGCTTTTATTTAGGAAAGGCAAATGAGCCCAGATCTCATTCTGAGTGGAAAACACTGGTCAAAGGCAAGACCGCATCAGTCAACTTATATTTGAGAAATTTGTATGCTCTTGATGTACAATATCTCTCTCTCTCTCTCTCTCTCTCTCTCTCTCTCT
>JAUZST010016398.1:0-34248 GCA_034779995.1 Parotocinclus haroldoi
CAGTACATATATGTCATTATTTAAACCATGTGACCATATAAAAATAGCACCTTTGATTAAAAGTCTAAATGCTATTGCTGTAATGACTCTACTGCACTGTATTATTAGAACATGTTCTGTTTAATGGGGAAGAGAGCCAGCCCAAAGACAAACCACATGATTTTGCAATCATCGAAATGGAGCACAATGTTACCTAAGCAATTGATTGTTTTGTTTGCTAGTCATTACTACCACTCACACAAAGAAACATGAATTAGACAATAATATGTATAAATAAGGTTAAGCATTGATATAGTGCTGTTTATCATGTTTATTTTGAATCACATAAAAATGAATACAAACTTTTTCCCTAATTTAACTACACAAGTGTCTTAGATAGAGTTGCAGATGACTTGCAGAGAACCAAAGAACACAGGGTTGTTATGAAACGTTTAGGACCCAAGGATGCGGGAAGGAAGGATCCCCGTGACGTATAATAACAATAGGTTATTAGATAACCATAGGTTATTATAACTGAAGAGGCAGAGCAAAAGGTTCTCCAAATGACAAAAAACAAAAAAGAGAAAAACATCACGCAGCTGTGTTGCGTCCCAAATGGGGATGGCACCCACAGCTGGCGCGTGCACGAATCGGCAAAAACGTGCACCGAAACGGCAGAGGGCAAGCATGCAGTAAGCACGAGAAGGCGCCTATTTGGGATACTTCCGGGGAGAACCAGGGGGCAAACGTAAGCTCGAGTGTGCGAGGCGCGCGAAGAAGCCAGAACGGGGCGCGTCTCAAATTTAGACTCGAGCAGACCGGGAGTTTGAGATAAGCCTCGTAACAAGAGTGCACACATAATGCTCCTTCAATAAGACAACAATCCATCACAGGACTGGGTAGAGTCACTATTGTAGTCCCAGGGTTGATTTACCTACTATTCTCCCCTCGCATAGACACAGCCAACTGCAGCTGCATGTGATGCCCGATTTGGCATAGAGTACCACAGGGGCCCAAACTGTGGTAAGATATTGTATTGAACTACTGTGCTACCCAAGTGCCCTGATCCCTAAACTAATTAATGTTAAGATGAACATGGGAATACACCTCATTTGGCCCATATATGATTTTGCACTGGACTGTGTGTTTTTGTTTCAATTTAGTGTATGCCGCCACACGTTTTCCCCTTGTTTGTCTTGATTTTTTAGTATGTTTGTTTTGAGTTAAACTGAAAGGTCCCCATGGATCTGGTATGGTTGGTGGTTATGTTTGTTCTTGCACATGACAAGGCTTTGTAGACTTGAGCAAAGATTTTCCAGACCTGTAATCCAACTGACCTTTGCCTTTGTCCTTCCAAACCACATCTGTATGTGTGTAGCTGGTGTGAACCTGATCACTTATGGCATGTAAGTGTTTGTTCTCTCCTTTGAAATACATAATATTTTGTATTTTTATTTTTTCTGATGGTCTGCTATATTGCTTTGGTTTTGAAAATGTGCTACAGTGGTTCTTTAAATTCTTGAATATTTTCTATATGACCTTAAACTTCATCAGATTTTAACATGTTAGTCCATGTTTGTCAAGTGAATTAAAGATGCATGCATGCATGTCTTTGTGACCGGAAAGTGATATGTGAAATTGTACTTCAGTATCTGGTGTGATCTTTTTTGTTCAGTAATAACAACAACTAAATGTTTCTAGTAACTATTAATCAGCTCTGCATTTAATTATTCAAAATCTAGGGTCACTATCTTATTACATGGCAATGTCATGTCACAGACAGACACCCTAACATTTCCCTTTTTAATTTGATTATATAATTTGGAATGCATTGTTCCATCAGTGATTGCAAGCACAGGTGCACAAAAAAAAGGAATAAACAATAATACTACCACTATTATGCTTCACAGATGTTTTCCTTCTCATTTAAACCTAAAAGCTCTATGTTGCTCAAAAAATGATGTCTTTCTGCCTTGTGAATGTGAGCATTAATACATTTCAGATTAGCATGAACTTTATCCAGGGTTATACAGAGGGATTGTAGTTTTCTCAGAGTTGAGACGTTTTAGACTATTACACGCCTTGCCCTTGGAATGATCTTTGTAGATTGATCACTCTTGAAAAGAGTAAGAGTGATCTTGTAACTCTTTCATTTGTGTACTGTATGGCTGCAGATTGGTGAACTCTTTACCAAACTCTTTCCAGGAGGAGTGTTAACAACTCTTTTTTTGAGATCCTCAGAAATCTGATTTGTTTTACACTCTTTAACTGGGTGTAATATTAGGTGCACATGACACATGGCATCTAAAACCTGTGCAAAAAGATTGTGGCAGCACATGAAAGTCTGCTGTGTGTCCTTCATGTGGTTGTCTTTGTATGACATTTTGAAAATTATTTCTAACTCAGAAAGATTTTATTCCCCATCATTGGTCAATGAGTCCTTTTCTAAGCAGTTTGTCCTTGTGGCCTTGACTTTGTTGCACTGCAAATACAATCACAGGTTCGTAGTGCCTTTCCACAGCTGTACAACAGCTGTGCATTTTTTTGCCCACACATATTCACACACCTACAAACAGATGCACAGAAGCACTTCAGCTTTTATGCTGTATTATGTGGCTTCAATCAGAGTCACGTTAGTTAATTTCTGCTTGACTGCAGCATCTGCTCATCAGCTTTTTTGCTTTACTCGATTTTTATTTTGTAAATGCTTACAAAGTGAAACAATGCCAGTGTGATGATTGTGGTGATCTTCCCTGCTGAACTGGTCCATGCAACCTCATCTTTATTAAAGAACCTCCAAGGCCTCAATCCAATTACATTCAGTCAAATCAAATGTAACTTAAATCAAACTCTAACTCCCCTAACATGACATTTTTGACATACAGCTTGTAAACATAAAGAAGAATCTAAAACATTATGTTTGAAATAAAGGTCAGTGTGGATGTAAATAACACAATATAGTATATTAAGTTAAAATTATATGAATATAAATGAATAATGAGATATATGAATATATAAATAATATACTGTACATTACAATATGCATTAAAAAACCTAAATAATTTATTTAAAGTCAGTAGTAAGTTATCTAAAATATTATTAATCATTGAGTAGTCTTAAAATTCTTTGTCCTCCCTCTGTCCTAAGGGTCAAAAATGACCCGCCTTCACTACAATCCCAAAATAGAATAACTTAATTGAATTTTAAACTTCAAATCTATTTTGGTTGAAGATACAGTCTGTAATTCTTTACAAACTAATATGCATATCTGAGTTTTCTTTAACAGTGAAAAACGACTTCCCTTATTCAGTGGATACCACTCGTTTTCAATGCAACATGCCATAATTATTTTTCTTTAATCATGTAGAATTGTATTTATTATTATTATCGTTGTTATAATAATAATAATGATAATAATAACAACATAGTGTATATGGTATGTTTAGCAAGTGAAAATAACAGATATGTGCAGAAAGCAATTCTAAATTCAGTTTATTGAGGTGAAGTAAAAACGTATTTTTGGCAACATGTTGAATATATGAAAGGTTTTCATGTAAAAAAAAGTTTTACTTTTTTAATGGTTCAATGTTTTGGTGACTTTAAAAAAAGTATCATATTTTAAAAAGATATAATTAATGAGGCTTTTTCTTTCCTAGTAAACATAGTGGTGACCATTTTTTACCTTTAAGACAACACATGGGTTAAAGTTCATTGGTTCTTCTGTTCTGTGCATAAACTATATTGAGCATATTTCCCTGTCCTGTATATTTTAAATGTATTTCATAACTTATTTATACTGCATAAGCTATGTAGGACCTAGGCCTAACAACAAGCATTTCAATTTACAATTGTAACTTATTTTTGTATACTTGGCAAAACTTTAAACTTAAAAATAAGTAACACACTATGATTTTGTTCTATCTAACCATATAGATTGTGTCATTGTTGTCAGTTTTAATTCAGGGGTCGTAGCTACTCAGACTTATGCAACTGCCCCCACCTTCTAATGGAAGCTTTTTTTACTAAAAAGTCGATTCATTCGCATTCGAAGTATCAAACTGCATATTGCCCTAAGACATGCTTTAAAATATACAATATGGTGCAAAATTCTCAGGCAGTCATTAGAATACATATGCCATTATTTTGCAGTGTAGAAATTTTTTTTTTCAGAAAATGTTAAGAGGGACCCCTCAGAATGGGTTAAAAGGTTACGTTATGATAAAACTTGGAATGAAGATCAATAGACACAAGTGAAGAATTGAAGTTTGCAATTTTAGGGTCAATGACCTGACCAATATGTTACAAATAGCCATTATACCATTGCTAAAACAACATATCTAACTGTGAACTAAGACTTCTGCACAGTAGTATATGCCCAGTATGTTATGGAGTAAAAATGAATAATCCTTTGTTATATCTTGTGTGATTGCTAGGTATTAAAATACCTTATTTTATAACAGCTGCCACAAATGCTTATGTGAAACATTGGCTGAAGGTAAATAAATTTGTGAATGCACTTTCCAACAGGATGAGATTAGAGAGATCAGAACAGTCTAGTGGATAATATTTTATATCTTTTTGGATGTAAAATTTAGACAACAAAAGAGCATAACAAGCAACATATTTATGCCTTTGAACTTTGGTGCTAGTGAAGGCTTCTGAGAATACATGGGATACAAACAAATGGATACTTGATAAGATCAAACCGTGCCTTTCATTTGAAGACCATGTGAACAAACTGAACTCTTATTTTGGATACATTAGAAGAAGAAATTCAGTTAAAAAAATGATGATTGGAAAAGTTGAAAGGAAAAGAAAAAGGAGAAATATGGGTCTCCCCCCACCTCCGACCCTTGACAATCAGTGATGAACATATGCAGTATAAAACCTATTGGCCAATAAATGAAGCAGTGATTGTGAGTTCTGGTAATCAAACAGCTATTTCATCTTGACATGTTTAGCAATGAAGACCACCATTGTCAACACACTGGTGTACACAAACTCCCACAAAGCCCATGCAATCTTCAATCTTGTTCTGGCCATGCACGCCTGCAAATCACCATAAATCTAAACAAACCTTGGCGAGTTCTGTTTCTAACCTGGTGTCAGTCTGGACCAAAGAGCTTTCATCAAACTTCAGATCTTTTATCTGTGTTGTAAGTGTCTCCTGTAGTGATGTATTGAGTGAAGCCTGTTTCTGTGAGGCTGCTATCAGAAGGAGACCGTGCACCAGAACTTAGATTCAAAGGCTACTATCACTGCTGAAATTCCCCTACCCTCAGATCCAGTAAACCCATGCTGGTTTCGATTGCCATCCTATCCTGTTATTGGTTGCTTCACTCTCACACACACACACACACACACACACACACACACACACACACACGTGTTGGTAAACTTGTGTTTATGTGGACTTTATTATTAATTATACACAAATACTTAACTCAGTTTTTTAATTAATAAAAGATAAGCATTAAGATAAAAATCATATGATCCTATCCTTAAGGGGGACACACAATCCCTAAATCTAAAACA
Organism: Parotocinclus haroldoi; assembly: GCA_034779995.1. NCBI lineage: Eukaryota > Metazoa > Chordata > Actinopteri > Siluriformes > Loricariidae > Parotocinclus > Parotocinclus haroldoi. The sequence continues at coordinate 5,515 of JAUZST010016398.1, forward strand.
AATGATCTCCCTCTTGACTGTGTAGTGGTACCAAATTGATATTCATGAATACAGCAGTATTTAACAATTAAGAATGAGGATCAATCTGGAGTCAAGATAAATTCAGACTTGTGATTACTAAAAGCTATTAGATGTGATAGAGAAACTACCTTGATCAGCAGTTTCAGTTTGCATTGTGTTAACCACAATTGGACATTATGGACTAAGCTACTGTCTAATGTGATTAAACTTGAATTTGAACAAGGCGTACACTCATCAGTAGCCAAGATTTTCTGCATTTTTTTATTCAGGGATGTGATTTTTTTTGTCTACAATTACTCAACAGTTTATTTGAGAAGCTGAACATATTGTGCAGACTGTGTCCCACGCCCATGTGTGTTCAGGTGTGAGGCTCAAATTTCACTCAAGAGTCATAATCAAAGCATCATGTTGAGGCAGATTCGGTGGCGTGTAGCCAGTTTGTGAAATCTCAAACATCACAATGATATGCCACAGGTATTTTTGAGCTTTTTATAGTAATATGCAAATACACAGATATTATTAACAAACTGAGTACATTTGATGTGGCATGAATAATAATCTACATATTCACTTTGATAATATTATGCCAAACACTGGGCACTCCTTATCAAGTTACATATGTTGTTGATTTTCTCATTGTTAAAAAAATACATGTCTGTAGGCTATATTACACCATTAGCAAATTGTAACATTTAGTGTTTGGAAGGAAAAGGGACACAAGGAATGTTCTGGAAAACATTGGAAATGACCATTTTAATTTAATGCAGTATTTAAAAACATGTCTTAAAATGTATCATACATGCAATTCAAAAAGAAAGTTTAGATTTCCATTGAGTAAATCATAACACCAAATAATGTCATTTGAAAAAGGGTTGTACAAAGTCTTCTGAGCTAAATTTCTGTACTGTGGTACCCTAGCAGGTAAGGCAATGGTCTCTGACCCTGTTCGTCCAGAGTTCAAATCCCAGCTTTGTCAAAAGCTACGACATTTAAGTAAGTCCCTTAACTGACGATTGCTTGACTTGTGAGTTGTGCTGGATTAGGGTGTCTGCTAAATGCTACAAGTGTAAATGAAACTGCATCTTCATTCGTGAACATACTGTATGTTTATCAAAAAACTAAGAGATAATATTCCCTTAGAGGTTATTGCACTTTTCAAGCATCAGTTCAAAATTCATGGAGAGTTTTATGAAAGTTTGATTAGGTCAAACACATGCTGGCAGTGTGGAAGACAAGTGCGTACTCACACCTACTGCAGATGGATTAAAATTGTTGAAAAAAGAGGGAACTGGTCTCTTTCACTTTCCTCTGATGTCCTTAAAGCTTTAAAGATGTCCCCCAGCTCTGCTCACCTTGGATTGCTTATCTCTGTGAAGAGAGCAGTCATGAAATATACCCTTACCGACTTATGAATTCATGAATTTTACACTAAGATTTTTCTTCAGTGTTGCAGGTGTAGAGATACACACCATAAAATGAGAAGACTCCTTCTGCCAAAGGGATCATGGGTTTACCATTGTAATGATTCTACTGTATCATCAAAGGCAAATGTATAAAAGCACTTCACCACAATAGATAATTTTTACTGGGTTAACAAGTAAGGTTTAATGTTGATATTTATTGACTTATTTCATTTAATGAATAAGATAATTTAGCAGGATTCCAACTAATGATAGAATTTGAAGATAACTCTTAAATATATGTGTCTCCAATGTAATCACTCATAAGTATGCAATCATGGTACAGTGTATATGTGGCTGAATCAGTATAAACATGTTTATGCTTATTTCTTCAGTAGTCTACAGTAACAATTTCAGACATAACGCACATGAATGTGAACACACACACTGTCTCTGACATGAGATCCATATAAGTAAGCTGCCAAATGCAAATAACCATAATGATAATAATAATAATAGGTACCACAGCAGTAAGTCAACGTGAACAATGACTACAATTGCTCCTCTCCCAGACCATTAATAGTTCTTGACTTCTTGTAAGCCTGTGCCTAAAGGTTTCTATTATGTCAGCACCCCCCCCATCCTAAAATAGTTTACCATAGGCTAGCTTGCTAGTCAGTCTAACTTCTGATTCTGATTTCACAATTCAACGGTCTATCTAATTAGCTGTCCGTATGTCATAAACTATGAAAATAAGTTTATAAAGTGTACTAAACCTATATACTAGCCTTTTTAAACACCCTTTATTGTGTTAATAGTCTAAATTAAAAAAGTAATGATATTGTATGACCATAATCAGTCAAGTGAAACTTTTCTTTTCGCTCATGACTCCAGAAAGCATTGGTAAATGTGCATGGACACATACTAACTGGTAGGTGTTGTTTGAATTTACAGTATACTGTATTATCTCCTCAAAGCAATGTTGATTTAACAAAATTTGCAGTGAAAAGGTTTCTAATTGCTTCAAAATTGCCATGCAATTTGCATGCCACTTCAGCCATATTTATAAAACATGTAACATAAACAAAACATCAGAACACATAATGCATTCTTCAACCAGGCCTGTAATTATACGCCAAAGCAACCACATGATGTTTAAGATTCTCCCATACAAGCATGGTTCATATCAAACATGATGACAGGTAGAAAGAAACTCTAATAAAGAACTCATATATTGGATTTCAGAGTCAAATGTTTGTTCTTAATAAAAGTATGTTTTTCATAACTATGCTAAAATAACATCCAAACAGCTGGTGCAAATTTGAACTAGAAGAAAATTAGCACAATTAGCCTTGTAGTGTGCAGTGAACTGCAGACAGCAGGGAGAGATCTAGAGGTTAGGATGAGCTGCGTTCATTGCTAAAACCCTTCCATGAGGTTGGGAAGAAGAGAATGAGCCACTGATTGCATTAGTCACTCTTTCTCACACTGGCCTGCACAAATGCAGAAAGCAGGATATGGAGTGAGTGGCTAAGTTTCACATGCGCCATACTCACTGGGTCTGGAAAGATGTCAGATAGGAAAAAAAAGCAACTCACTCTACTTCTCTCTCACTAAGTGCGTTTACACTTAATAATCCGATCATAGTCAGATTTTAGTACTTATCTGATTATTCAAGTGTTCATGTACACAGGATACTCCGATCTAGAATCAGATTATGTAATCCGATAAAGAGAGCTGTATTTCATCCCAGTAATTAGATTACTCATAATATGTATACCAGTTGCCCGATTATAATCAGTGTTTTGAGTCTGTGCATGTGCATAAGATTTCACCCATGGTTACTGGGTCACATATTCTGATGATCTGACTTGATTTAGCTTATTTTCTCATTTACTTTAGCTTTTGTCTTTCTTTTTTTGCTGGATTTGGCAAAAGGGGCCATGGAACTGAAGCCAGTGAAACAGGTATCAAGCAATTTTGAATTTTTAAATGAAGTGCTGTAAATAGAGAAACGTATACATTTCAATTATTGATATTAAAGTTTGATGTTTATGTCACATATTTTTATGAGATAAGTGCCTGAGTCATGTAAACTTGGAGATTACCTATGATCTGATTACACAAGTGCATGTATACTCATTGAATAGAGTACTGCCAAAATCTTATTTTCTGCAGTCATCAGATTATTAAGTACACATAAACGCACTCACTAATGTGAAGGAGGCATTTGTTTAAACGTCTACCACAATAAGATTAATGTTAAGCAACTTTAAAAAATCATATTTACATTTGTATTTAGTCATTTGACAGATACTCTTATCTAGAGTGACTTATAACTGATACAATAGTGCAATCCAAGTTAAGGGTCTTTCTCAAGCACCCAGCAGCTTGGCAGAGGTCCACAGTCCAATAGCTTAGCCGCTGCAGCAGCATAGTCCCTTCATGTGAATATATTTCACACAGTGACTTTTTCAGTAAAAAAAATTAAAAAGTACTGCAGTAAGCCATGGTCAGTACAGTGTCTGATATTGAAAGATTGGGTGTAGACGAAGAGTTACTGTTATGGCAGCTTCATCTTTGTGTTTGATAGACTGATAACCCTCAAGGAACCTTTTTAATCTTTAATATACAAGTGGGATACTCAAAGCAATGTTTTAGTCAAGACTGTGCAACTTTATTCCTGAAGGACCATTGCCCCGTGTAATGTATGACTGGATTAATAATTAAAATACTTAAGGAACAGAGTTTATTCTAGAAATACATGACTGACTGATGCTTTTTTTCCTGGGAAAAATATTACTTTGAGACTACAAAGTAAGCCAGGTATCCCCATCAATGCCATTGATCTGTGGCAATTAAATGTTTACATAAGTGTCTAAATGATTAAAAAATCGTCGATAAATGCAATATTTTAGCAAATCAAAAGACTAAAGAACTTGATGCACAAATGCGCAGCCAAACTTCCTTCTACTAAAGACATACTGCTAATAGACACTCACTGACACTCCCTGCCACTTCATCTTTGGATATCTAAGTCAGGTTTGTGTGTCCACTGGTTTACTGCTAATTTACAATATATACAATTTACAAAAATAAAACAACCTTGTATTAAACAACGCAACTGACTTCAGCCCCAGGAGTCTGCATGTCCTCCCTGTGTCTATATGGGTTTACTCTGGGTACTCCGGTTTCCTCCCACAATCCAAAGACGTGTATTAGGTTAATTGATCACTCTTTGAGGCTGTTATTAGATGAGCCATATGCATGACTGTGACCGTGCTCAAGCAGCATAGGCATGTTAAACTTGCATGAATGTGAGAGGTTCTTCTAAGAAAAATAAATAGAAATTGACATAATACTTTTTTGAGACTGATAGACTACAAAAGTGAATGATTTTTTGGAAATTTAACCAAGTTATGGTTTTTCAAAATTCGGAGATTTGCATACCATCGTTGGATAGGTTGTTTGGATTAAATTAATTAATTCAACATGCATAACTTAGATAACATATTAGATAGATGACAACAAATGGTGAATTTTGAAGGGTAGCTTTTGGTGCTTCTCCAATAGGAAGTTTTTCAAAACAAATGGTTACTGGGATGGTTGAGTGTTCGTGCTAATAGGGTTAGCAGCAATAATGATGACATCAGTTATTTATTAAACTGTTATTTCTAGTGTACATTACATGGGTTTAAACTAGTTTCTCAAATAATATTCAAGTACTAAACAGATAAAAGCAATAACAAGCTCACGTAACAAACAAATTTACAATGTAATACATTTAAACAAATGAAAGTCTGCTGTTGCTATGCTGTTGCATAACGTGCATGTTTGTAACTGTTCAGTTCTTAATCTGTTGAAAGGAACCAGCACCTATGACCAAAACCAAAGGAAAGAGAAATCACAGGTTTAAATGAACCCATGCACAGTGAACAAATGACTTAATCTGTTCTAGTTCTATCTAAATCCTTCCTGTGGTATTCCTGTTGTGCAGAATTACTTTCATTCAATGGGAAAGCCATTTAAATGGGAAATCTCTGAATGGTCTTAGGGAACATTGGAACCCTTTGTCTATTCAGTGTGTTACATGTGAAGTCATACCGTACAATTCACTCAAGCCATTTTACAGCAGGATGAATCAACCAGAAAGGATTGATAAATGTGAGATTACTACAGATTGACTACATGACATAACTTATCCATTGTTTGTCCGTTTTCTTTCATATCAGTAATTGCCTGGAAGCAATCACATAAGTAATATTTCTGATGTGTTATTAGGAGACCAGTAAGCATCTCTGAACATGCTGCAATAAACATCTCTTTATCCCTTCAAGTCTCTCCCCATCTGTCAGCCCCTGTCTCCATGTAGACCAGCAAAACATATCAATGACCTCCTTTACACAGTATCACAATGTTCAAGACATTTTTATTTATGTGATTTTGCTATTATATCCATTTGTGTCATATCCTTTCAATTCTAATCTGTATTTGTCTAATGACTGGAACGGGAGAATCACATATTGGGATAAGAACAGGTTTGCATAGGCTCCCGCTTGTATTTAAAGGACAATGATCTATCAAGAATCTGAAAAGGTCAGAGCTGGGGAGGGTGAGGAGGCTTTGCAGTGTCCCAGGCCTGGACCGCAGGATAGTCCAAGTAGGTAGATGTGAGAATAGGGACTACGGTTCCTAGTTCTAGTGTAGGGAAGAAACTAAAGTCTGGCATGTGGACAACACAGGGGGCATAGGCCAGTTTCCACTTCGCAGACGGCCAACCCAGGTCAGGGCCCATTTTTTTAATGTTCCTCTATCAGGAGAAAACTGAACAATAATGGTGTGCAGGTCAGAGTTGCAAGGAGAAATCCACTGCTCTCCAAAAGAACATTCCTTCCCATCTATTGTTTGCTAAACGTCATGTTTACCAGATGAAGATTTCACATTAGTTTTTTTTCCTAGTATAAATTAGATGTGTTATGTCTGATAAAAGGACAATACTGCATTCCAGAATAAGAACCTTGTCCCATCTGAGGAACATGGTAGTGGCAATATCATGGTTTGGGCTTTTTGCTGCATCTGTTTATGTGTAAATGTAATTGACTTGCTTCCACTTTATTTGATTGATGTGTGTGTGTGTGTGTGTGTGTGTGTGTGTGTGTGTGTGTGTATGTGTGTTTTAAAGGTACATACACAACAAGAACCCAACTTTTATTGTCTCACCTAATGATCACATGGGAGGGGAATGAAAGTGAACAGATGTAATGTGACTCCCCTAATAAAACATCTGACAAAAACAACTAGATCAGTTTGTATTTCAGATGACACATTGAAATATTACTTGATCAAGTCAAAGACATCAAGCCTAATCTGACAATTATACACTTGAATCACAATGCCAGCCAAGAGCCCTCCATGGTAATGAAACTCACAATTAGTTAATTATATCTCTCCATGGCAAAGGGTCTGTCTGTAGAGTGCCCTACCTTTTCATGCTGATCCAGAATGTGATTAACATGAGGGCCACTGAGGCAATATTAACAAAAGGTTATTACATAGCTCAGTCTTGAACTCAGCTCATGCATTTCACAGCCAAGTCCATTGTCCACTGTCATTGGGATATTATCTATTCAATTCACAATAAAATGTGGTCCTGGGATTTGATTAATATATGAAGTCCAGTTATTTGATTGCTTTGTGCCACTAGGAACGGAGCATATGGTGACATGGAGTAAAGGACATGTTACCCTTGGTTTAGTATCATGCAATGGTTGAACATTGAGTAACATCTGCTCAGCTGCCCTTGCCCTAAAGTCGTTTTGTTTGCTTGATTGTTTGTTTGTTTTTACACTGTTATAATGTGATTTGCACATGCATATGTGTCATTACAGTTGCAGTGCAGTCAGAAGGCACAAATGTAAGAAAAAACATACAAAGACGGAGAATAATTACTTCTGTGCTTGTCTTCAATGTAAGGCACTCCCAATGTCCAATTTAATGCCATTTTGAATCCATAACAGCATTTAGGTCAGTTAATTATTCTAAAATCCTAAAGCAAACACAGAATCTGCAGATTTAATGTGATTTAGCTGCCACACAGGGCTCCCGGGGTAGTGGCCATGCTGCTTCTTTTCCATTTGTGACCAAAGTAATCAAATAATTTGCAATGCCCCTCTTTCCCTATTTGCTTTCTTTTGAGAAGCAAAATGTGGCATCTTAAAAGATAAGGAATCAGCTTATGTTCTTTTTGATTTGATCAACTCAGCCAGTACTCAGTATTGCTTTAAGGTCTGCTCAGAGTAGTGCTCTGGGTTCATGTAAAGACTGCATGAAAAAGTTGATCTCAGACACACATAAAGACTTACTGATCCTTACCATAATAGCAATAGATTGTGTTTGTGTGTGTCTCTGTGTGTGTGAGATTGATTTATGTTGATATATGTTGCAATACATATAATTTTCTTAGCCTGTTTATTAGCCTGTACTGTATATTGGAAGGTATGCAGTGTACTGGAAAATTACGGTAATAGCAGGTCAAAAATAAACATGCAATAAGTCTTGCAATATATATTTTAATGAAACAAAGGGTACTCAATGTAAAAGATTAATAGGACAATAAGAGAGTTCATACAAAAGTGTCAGCCGTGTTTTAAAAGAATTAGGACAAATCGATTTAGAAAAGTAGCAGGAGGCCCAGATGAACAACGCAATGCAATCCTATACTGTTCGCCATGCCAATTCTTTTTTGGAACATGATGTTAAACAACAACAGCTTTTAAATTGCTGCAAATGATAACTCAGAAATGATCATGTCAGACAACTATTTGGGTTGCTAGGAAAACATAGGGGTGCTTATTCATATAGTTATAGATCTGAATACTTTTCAGTAGAATGAATATGCTTTGAGGTTCCTATGCCAGTTTCCTGAGTCATGTCCTAATTGTTGCTATGGAAAGCATAAGTACTAAAAAGCCTTGCTTTATTGGGCAACCGTTGTATTGTACTCCTCTCCCTATGGCCATAGTGTGACTCATCTAAGTGGAGTTTACAGTGCAAGCTACTATCTGTTGACCACATGCCTGACCACTGATAGCCTTATGCACTCAGGGGGTTAAGTACCAACTGGACCCATAGCAAATGCTAAATTCCCTGAGGCATCATAGTCAACAAATGGCTGCCTCACATAAGCTGGTTTATTTGAATACTGATGACACAGAGATGAGGAGCAAGCAAGTTTTATTGTAGTGGCGCACAGGGTCTAACCGATCAGGATTGCCACAGTGTTAGGATTCATTTCAACTCTGCCAAGACAGAAAACAACCATAGCCCACCTATGTCAATGTTGTTTCTTTGTTATACTCAGTTGTTTATTTTTGCACCATCTAAATGGCTAATTAGACAGCATGCAAGGAAGTGCAGTAAGTAATTTAATTTTGTGATCTTTATGTCATTATGAAATTGGTATTCACCAACAATAGTCACCAGCTAATTGGAAGATATAACCACCGTTGGATATTTGCAACGAATAGTCAGCATACTTCGTAGTGATACCTATTTGCCCCCAAAACATTAAATTTAACCCCATTATCTTACTGTGTGTTTTATATTTTTGATGGTACAAAGGTAATGACAGGGCATTACATATTTCAATGAATTGCATCTGTCAATTTCAATATCACCCTACCAACATGGCAAGTTGAAAATACAATTACAGATTGAATTGTGGCTTTATGGAATGCAGAAAACATAGAAAAAGGCTTTTTAGGACTGCACAGCAATGCCACAATGCCATAATGTTGAATTCAGTGTAGCTGAAATGAGATTATCCCAAATGCATTGCATGGAAAGTGAAATCTTACCCAATTGTTAAACATGAGACACATTAGTGTAACACAAAGTGCAGGATCTGGACAGATATATTGCGGATGACCTTTTGTGATTACACATAGTAGAGCAAGCTTTGTTATAGAACTGTTATGGTATAAATAATAATCACATTCAAATCAAAGAAAAGAGTTATTCATTGTCAATTAAAATTGTAAATGGGCAATGGCATGCATCAAAAAATGCCAGACAGGTTGAAGAAAGTGAAAGAAACAGAAATAAAGAAAGTGCCTAGTTAATGCTGTACATTCAAATCCAAATAAAATGCCATTAAGCACTGAAAGATCATTATAGCTATCACTGATAATTTAACTATATATGAATTGCCATTTTAAATATTTGTAGAGAAATCTACTTGAAGACCAAAAAAATATCAAGGAGGGAAGGCTATTATGGACTATTACAGTCACTTGACATAAAACCATTGAGCATGTATGAGGCACCTGAAGACAGAGAAATCTATACATTCAGTAACATTACAAGATTTTATTTGGACTGTTGTGAAATTATGCAGGGATAACAGCACAAGTTTGCACGAGCATATGCAGTCCATGCTTGCTCAAGTGCATGCTGTTATTACAGAAAAAAGTGAGAACATAAGAAACGCTAATAAATCATGAATCAATGTACTGTATTTATTTTTGCAAGGATTCTAATTATCCCTCATTTATCTTGTATATATTGTAATGGTGATTACTGTATAAGATAAGAAATAAAAGATAATGTAGTAAATAAAGGAAAGTGTTTTTTCGTTTTGTGGTTCCAGAATCTTGATCCCTAGTATTTATTAACATGGTGGCACAGCAGGTTGTTTTAGTGTCACACTGCAGGGTTCAACCTGTTCTCCCTATGTCTGTGTAAATTTCCTTCAGATACGTCATCCCACGTCCCTGATATATACTACATGCCGGATAGGCTACTATTAATTGAATATTTATATAAATGAATAGTATGTGTGTACTGTACTTCCCTACAATGTAGTGGCTTCCACTCTGACCTCCTTGTGCCTAGTGTTTCATAGATAAGTGATGGTTAAAATAGACAGATGGTGCTTGAAAACTGTTTAACACTCTCTGTAGTTAACTGATGATGACATTTACATTAACTGCATTTACCCTTGCATTGCATCTTATCCCGAGTGTCATACAGAAGTGCTTTTGAGTTCCCCTACATATACATACAGAATCCTCATGATCACATGATTTGGCCATGGTTTAAGAACCACATTTAGTTATAGCTCTGTTATGATTTTGTTATTTTTATTTTTAAGTAGATAAACGTGATATAATTGCTGGATGAGAGGAGCTGTATAATATATATAAATGACCTCAGAAACGTGGGTAAAACTGGGTATAGAAGGAGGAGAGTGGCACATCCTTTTAATCTAGTCTTTGGTCATTTGGGGATGACTATGAAGGTCACTGAGGGATGAAAATTCATAAAAAGATGACATGTAAATTTGCAAGAAATGTATTTTTTAGGACAGATCGAGAGTACTTTTAGCTGTATGACAGATGGTTACCACATAGCACATCCAATTTTTTATGGGACTGAAAGGGTGGATTTTTTTTGGCTTGGTACAAACAGGACAGAAGGTCTGATTGGGAAGGATTGTTGACTGGAAAGAGTGAGACTGTAGACATGACAATGTCATGAGAAACATTCCAGGAAAAATGTACTGTGAGAGTTCATAGTTAAACTGGAAATTGCTTGGCAGTTTTAATGTGAACTTTAACAATTTGAATATGAATATTTAATGGTAATTTGTCCACTTCATGGTTTTACTATAAAATTTCATAGTACAACTGTAAAACTTGGATGACTATGAACTGACCATAAATCACTTTACAGTGCTACTGTTTAGTCAGTTCTTTAGTCACACATTTTACTGTCAAATTTCACAAATTTCATTTTTTCCTGGGGTGAAATTATCAACAGGAAAGAATGTAAGGACAAGAGTAAAACAAACATATTAAGTAATAGTCTGAATCATGGAGCTCTCAACAATCTCAACGGCTGTGGAAATCTGGCTAAGAGCAATGCATACTGTACATAAAGAGATTTAAAAGGCAGGCATCAGAAAGACTGGAACATGATCGAGGAAACTTTGAAGACTAATAAGGTTGAAACTAGGTAGGGAAACTGTGCAGCAGAATTGTCAGTTAATTGATAAATTATCCTGGGGCATCAAATTTATAAGAATAATATTGAGGATATTTGGGGATTCAACAGTAACAGCAAGGAATGCAAATTATGAGATGTCAAGATTAGTATGTGCAAGTGAAGCAAATAACCTTTTCTGGGCCAAAAGCAAACGTCTACCCTCACCCCTTCCCGATTACCATGAAGATTGATAGAAGGTTACATGCAAAACAGCTGGCATCCCTGCATTCCCAGGTGATGACAGAGATAACAAGGTCAAAAGGCTAAAATAGAGCTAAATCCTTTCAGTTACGTACATGGGACAATAAATCAAAACCTAAAACCTCAATAGCAAAACAGCATGAACACTAAGTATAAGCTTATATGACTTTATGTGTCTTTTCTGGGTTGCTTCTTTGCAATGAATGTCTACTTTGGCTTTTGATCTGACATTGCATTATCAGTTGTTACATAACCAAAAGCATTGCGTAAAACTTTAGTTTAGTGTTTAGTGTATGGCTTTACTAGCCAGATGGGGGTTAGTGGGAGTTCACTGGCAGTTCCAATTTTGTAGATAGGCTTCTCCCATGGACACTGACATGCTCTAGCTGCTAACTTAGATCACTCTCTAGACAGCACACAAGCTTGAATATTTTAAAGAGAAAATATTAGTATATCACCCACATCTTGATAAATATAAATGCTCATATATAAAACTTGGCTTACTCCAGGTAACAGTGTGATTGTTTTTTATGTGGATCTCAGCTTGTAATGGCTGTTACAGGAATTCCAGGAATCCCCAAAATCAGAACCAAATGATTGTTTTGCTTCTCTTCAAGCCTGTGTGCATTTGACTGCAGGCTATAGGGCAAATTGGTGTGTGAGAGTGCCTACACATCTGTTCAGCATAAGAGCATGCTGACATCTGTATGATCTCTCTCTTATCCCAGCTGGAAAAGAAACACACCCTTGTGCATAATGGGGGAACTCCTATCTGTGCTGGGTGGATCGTAGAACCAGAGTGCATATCTCTGAAATCCTAAGCACAAATCACTCAAAGATTTGCAAGTTTAGGAGAAACTTTATTAAGGGGAAACATAGAAGAACATGTCTCTGCTGATTGCCATTTTGGATTGTAGGCAGGTCACCAAAAATGAGTTATGTGTATTAAATAGTCAAATGCAGAGAATATTTCTCTCTTTGTGACCATTTATTTTGATCTGCCTTTGAAAGAATAAAGTTAGGAGTGAGTGATCCGGCAATAGTACTGTATCACATTCTTAGACTAATTAATTATATTAATCACTGATTTCATGTTGGTTTTCAATACAATTAGCAATTGAACAGAAACCAACCAATTCCTTACATAACAAAAATATTTTTTTAATTGTAAACTGTTTCATAAAATAAGCATTACCACCATGTTTTGGGTATCCATAAAATAGCACAATAGTCCCTCTATAAGAATTTTTTTGCAAGTTGTGACTTTTGACTGTTGTTTCGTCTTGTCCAATATATAAAATCCAAATAATCTGTGTGCATCTGTTTTTCTTACTCACTAGTTAATGTGTGCTATTCAGTCATGTATTTATTCAGGGCCATTTCTGCATAATACAATTCAGGGAAGCTGGAGCCTACCCATCAAAAGCACAAGGCTTTAGACACCAGTTGATCTCATGCATGTCTTTCGAAAGTGGGAGGAGGCCGGAGTACCTGGAGGACACCTATAGAGAAAAACTTCCCTATAACCTCCCTCAGGTGTGCATCTTGGGACCACTATTGTTCAGTCTTTGCATGCTCCCATTAGGCCAGTTAATACGCAGCAATAATGTAAACTACCACAGCTATGCTGATGACACTCAGGTTTATATCTCATTAACATGAGGTGAATACGGACCAAATGATTCACGCACTGCATTGAACAGATTACTGTATAGATGCAAAAAAAAAAAATTCCACACATAAATACAGACAAGACTGAAGTAATCATATTTGGCCCACAGCAGCAAAGAGAAAACCTCTTACCTTGAGTCTCTTTCTCTAAAAGCGAAAAATCAGGTTAGAAATCTAGGGGTAATCATGGACTCAGACTTGAATTTTAACAGTCACATTAAATCGATAATATCAGCAGCTTTTTACCATATTTAAAACATTGTCAGAATCAAAAGTATACTGTCTAGATCAGACTTAGAAAGACTTATCAATGCTTTTATTTCTAGCAGGCTAGAAGATGTAATGGTCTGCTCACTGGACTTACTAAACGAGCTGTAAGACAGCTGCATAACATTCAGAACGCTGCTGCTCGACTCCTGACTAAAACCAGGAAGTACGACCATATTAGTCCTGTACTCAGGTCTATACACTGGCTTCCTGTGACGCAGAGAATAGACTTTAAAACAGCTCTACTGGCGTACAAGTCTCTCCATGGCCTAGCACCAAAGTACATCTCTGACATGTTGGTCCCATATGAATCATCTCAGACCCTGAGAACATCGGGCAGAAACCTTCTTCTGGTACCCAGAGTCAGGACTAAACATGGTGAAGCAGCGTTTCAGTTCTATGGAGCTAAAATCTGGAATAGTTTACCTGAAGATGTTAGGCTGAGCACTATTATAACATTGTTTAAGTCCAGGTTAAAAACTATTCTCTTTATCTGTGCATATGACACCTGATTGTGTTTTTATCTGCATTCTGCCTTTTAAGATTTTAAATTGTTTCCTGTTTTCAATTGTGTTTTATTTGTACTTTTAACTATGTTTTAATTAAATTTTTTAATTTGATTTTATTATTATTATTTTTTTAAATTCTGCAAAGCACTTTGAATTGCCTCGTGTACGAATGGTGCTATATAAATAAACTTACCTTACCTTACCTTGTTAGTGTGTTGCCAAATAAGTGTGGTATGTTATTGCTTTAATTGTGTGTCTTTAGAGTGTCACTAGGGTACCAGTGAGTAGAGCTGTAAGTACGTAAGACAACACAATCAGTTTTTGTGAGCTGTCACAGAACATAGGATTCAACAAGATATTCAGATTTTGCCCTTCTTCCCACTTTGAGTGCAGGCTCGTTAGCATTATACCACTTCCCCATCCATGTATCTCCACCAACCACTTAAGAATGACATTTGAGAAGGTATGCCTTCTCCTAAGCGCTGAATCCACTAGAATTATAATAAAGCAGGGAGCTAAGCAGATAAACTGCTCTGATGTTGGCTGCACAGATCAGTGGTAATAACTATGTCAGCCCACATGATAAGATTTGAGTGAATAAAGTTTACTTTATGGCACTAATCCAGCTAATGTCATCCAAATTTGTACAAACCACTTTGTGTCTGATTGCTGTCCAAAAGTACAATGCAGGACTGTCAAACAAACTTGTCCTTAACGAGGAATCAATACCAACTGTGGCAAAACTGCAGACAAGGGAAATGTATTAAGAAAACAAATTGAAGAAATAATCATGCTGCTTGTTTCTTATGCAGCTGAGGTCCAATGTTTTGTGGTTTTAAAGAAAGGTAGTGTAAGAAAGATTAGATTGTGAAAATGAGAGAATATGTGTAGATGTTTCCAGATTAACATCAACTAAATTGATGAACTGAATAAACTGATTTTATAGACATTTAAAAAGGTTTATGACTTTCCATGAACAACACAGGTCAGTTCACTCCTACTACTTCTCCTACTCCTACTTTGCTATCTGTAATACAGTATAGTAATACATCTGTAATACAGTATAGTAATACATCTGTAATACAGTATAGTATACACTTTGCAGTGTGTCACTGCTAGAATGAGCAGAAATCTAACCTCAGAGCAGGCATAATGTTGCATAGCTGCAGAAATGCAACAGCAATAGCTAATTTACACTGCACATGTGATATTATAACCATGTCTATTATTGATCAATACAATTATACACAATTAAGTGAAAAATGTAATTACATTTGTTTAATTTATTTATTTATTTACATTAAAACCTCTGTCTTTAATTGTGTATATCTTTACTAAACAATACAGTTTGTTGAATCAACTTGCTACTTTCTGATCTTGCCGGACTATATGAGCAGAAATCTAACCTCTGAACAGACATAGTGTTGCAGAGCAGACAAAGTCCAGTAAGATTAGAAACAGCAAGTCTTGAAATCATCATCAATGTTGTTTTTCTTGATTCATTCATTTATTATTTAGTAAGTATTTAGCCAATTTAACAGACGTTATAATGTAAATTAATAATTTAACAAGGTTAATTACATTTTTACTTAATATTCTATAATTGTATTGATTAATAATAGACATAATTATAATATCACCCAAAACAGAAACATGATAATTTCATCATCCAAACGAGATAAAATGTACAATATAAAAAATGTAGACTACGGTCCTATATCATGAGAAACCATTTCATGTTGAGTGTATAAGATCACTTGTTGTTTGCAGAGCATTCCGTCCCCCTGCCTTGACAAGACACTCAAATTTCCTGATTCTTACTTACGAGTGCTATAGAGTAAGAAACTGCAGTATTGCTCTCATTAAAAGAGCACTTAGTTCCTTGAGTTTCCGTGAGTTCGCAATGTTTTACATGGTGCTGCTTTGTGCTGTGAGATGCAGGGATACAGGGATGCAGATCACATAAGGAAAGCAACAGCATAAAAATAAGAAAGGTTTGTCTTGTCTATGAGTACTTTCTCAATATTTTGATTACTATTCCTGGGCACAAAGGAACTCTCTTTCTATTTTTTAATGCATTGTGTGTAGTAATGTAAACGTTATACTTCAGTTAAGTAACTTGAATGAACATAACTGCATTCAATTCAGCAGCCTTTACATGTTAATATTGTTCAATACTACCTACTTATCAGATCAATCAAAAGCAATAAAAATAAAATAAAGAAATTACAGTCATGAGATTAATTTACTTAAAACTGTGGAATATCTCTTTTCCAAAATTGAAGCAAAATGGCCTGTCTTGGTGCATTAGCCAAGGATATTACATGCATCATAACTGGCACAGAGTTTTACATAGTTAATGATCCTGCAACCACCCACCTATTACAGTCTACATATTACAATTATTATAGTCTGTGTATATTTGTATCCCTTGCTTATTTTTTAATACTGCTTAGGGACAGGTGTTAGAATTGCCACCCTTTCCTTAACCTGTGTAAAATATAATAGAACATATTTATATTGTCCAGCAAAAGCTGGAAACAACATCTTTGTTTTATAGCTTTAAACAACACAAGCACATCATAAAATACATAAAGTGTACATTGCACAAACCTGCAAAAGAGAAGTTCAGTCATGCATGTTATGGCAGGAGCATGGATTATAGTTTACTGTCTGAGACTTCTCACCCAAGCATATGCGATATTTTAGCAGCACTTGCAGTTTGGTGAGTGGGGTCGGGTGGGGTGGGGTGAGTTTTGGAGTTGACTATACCAGTGTAGAAAATTATGCCAGTGGACCAAAGACTTCCTATTTGAAGACCTCATGGTTGGTACAGAAATGAAGGACATGTTTGCAAATTTACTTCAGTTTAGAATTGGCTTACTTTGTGATTTTGCTACTGTCATGTGATTATTTTCATCTTAGACCAATCATCAATGCTAGAGTTCTTTAATTCGCTTCATAAAGTATGAACTCTAGATTGCGAGAAGGCGTAGTGTCTACTGGTTCCTTAATCTTAAAATTAATTTATATATCGATACTTATATCGATTTTATATATAACAAATACAATTTTCTGAACTGCTGATTCTATGCCTTTATTAATGTAGGCATTTATTTTAGTCAAAGTGTTTTTGTATTCTTCAAAGAACCTAATGAGTAATTCCTGCTTTGTTAAAAAATGCTTTGCTAAACAGTCCTTGGCAATCTTTAGACATCTATTTTTGGCAAGAAAGCAATTTCTAAAGCCAGCCTTAATTAAGTGAGATAAAGAGAATCTGGACTGTGTTAGTGGAATCAAATATTTTTTTAAAAAGTGTGCTGCTTGTCTACCTTAAGTGAGGTAAGATTCTTCATGAAATAACCCAATGGACAGTTGGCTGTACTATAAACATGTGGATTGCTTCATGGACCCTCTGGTGAGATGCACAGTTGGGATACAACATTCTACAAAAACTTTATAACTTCTCTTCAGAAATGTAGGATTGTTGACCTAGTTTTACTTTATTATGCATTATCATTCATTGTGTTACCACATTGTCATAGCGTATCACACAAAAGTGAGTACAACCCTCAGATTTATTTTATTGTATCTTTTCATGTCACAACACATAAGATATCATCCTTTGATACAATATAAAGTGGTCAGTCTACAACTTGTATAGCAGTGTACGTTTACTGTGCCCTCAAAATAACTTAACACAGCCATGAATTTTTAAAGCACTAGTAACAAAAGTGAGTACACCCCTAAAAGAAAAGATCAACTTGTGCCCAAAGTGTCAATATTTTGTGTGGCAGCCATTATTTCCCAGCACTGCCTTTCTTGGGCATGGAGTTCACCAGAGCTTTATATGTTGCCACTGTAATCCTCTTTCACTCCTCCATGATGGTATCACATAGCTGGTGGATGTTAGAGACCTTGTGCTCCTTCACCTCCACCACACATTCTCAATAGGGTTTAAGTCAGGAGACATGCTTGACCTTTACCCTCAGTTTTTTTAGCAAGGCAATGGTCGTCTTGGAGGTGTGTTTGGGGTCATTATGATTTTGGAATACTGCCCTGTGACAACCTGTTTTTGAAGGGAGGAGATCATACTCTGCTTCATTATGTCACAGTAATTGACATACTGTAATTGACAATTGGTATACAAAGAACTGTTGTTCCCCACATTTGGTAGCACTCTTGCAGCCCCAAACCATAACATTCCCACTACCACGCTTGACTGTACGCAAGACACATAACACAATTATTATATTGAATACATTTGGAACAGCCAGGGCACTCCCTGAAGCTAGTTGCCCCACAAAACTATGTGCATATGGGAAACATTTTCAGTAGGTCATCCAGCACTGCAGCACCAATCTGAGAATTATGGGCATTCAGTGTCCAGACAGAAGCCTCTCCTCAGCCTCTCTCAAAGACAATTAAATTAAATCCATCTAGAGTTATGAGTAAGAACGCACCTAGAGTCTGAAGCATTTAGACAAGAGTCTGAAAAATCCAAGACCGAATATTTTGGCTTCAATTGTTAGTGTCTGCTCAGCATCTGCCCACTACATCTATAAAGTGAAGTATATTGTTGGCAGCATCATGCTGCGAGAGTGATCATTATCATTACGGTGGCTGCGATTGGGAGACTGGTCAGGGTTGTGAGAAAAATTAATGAAGCAAAGTACAGAGATATAAAGCAGGTCGAAAGCTCTTGGGACCTCAAATTGGGCCAGAATTTCTACTTCCAACAAGACAATAAAACTGAGAATACAACCAAAGATAACACAAGAGTAGCTTAGGGACAACTCTGTGAATGTCATTGAGTGGCCCAGCCAGAGTACTAACTTGAACTCATTTAAACATTCTGGAGAGACCTGAAAATAACTATTCACCGATGGTCCCCATACAGCCTGACAGAGCTTGAGATGTGCAGAGTAGAATGGCTGAAAATCCCTAAATCGTTGTGGTTTCATAGCCAAGAAGACTGGGGATTGCAATCGCTACCAAAGGTGCTTCAAGTAATTTTTAGGTAAAGGGTGTGAATACATATGTCAATGCAATATTTTAAATAATTTAGCAAAAAGTTAAGAACAAGGTAACAACACAACAACTTGAAATAAACTGCATATTCATATAATGGTCATGTTGCAAAATGTTATGCAGAACAGTGGAAAATATAAATATACCCAAGCAAGTATTACAACAGAGAATATGGAATACTCAGGAATATCAAAAGGCGAGAATAACAGTAAATGGTAGCAGAAGATGGTGAGATGGAGAAAAATGTGAGGACAAGATAAGAAACTCTGAAGTAGCTATCGATGATGAGATAGGTAAGCAATAGAACACGCGGTTGCGGAGGTGTCGAGTGCAGAGTGAGCATGAGTTAAATAGTGAACTTACTGAATAAGTGACGTGAATGAGAGGTGCAGATAAGTGATGTCAAAGCAAAACTGAGGGAACACGTTAATGATGGAGCGTGGAGGTGCTGGATTAGGCTGAGTGACATAACTGTTTAAGATATTACATAACAAAGATTATAAACTAAAGAAGGTTTTGAAATATAGTAACACATCTACAGGACCGTAGATAATTTTACATCAGTTCTAAAGAGACTTACAAAGTGGACTTGTACAATGGTGCCCACCCAATGCCCAGTGTGTCAAGCTCCAGAATGAAGGTGGGCTGGCATCAGGTTTCTCAAGGACCAAGGCAGTGGAAAATGCTTTCTAAAACAGAAGAAAGCCTGAACTGCTCTAAGAGTGAAATAAGGGCTTCTGTGTGTGAATAATGACTCCTATACATGAAATTATGTACCCCAGGAACAGGAACTGTAAAAAAGTGGCTAAAAATCATGTTTTTTTATATATATAAATAAACAGTGCAATAACACCAGTTAAATCAGTTATATTGTTTGGACATCATGGGATACAGTAATCAGTAATTCGTCATGCTAGTTAAAGTCCCAATTTCCCTATTGTCCCTATTTCTGCACCATAGACCAATTGCATATTTACTGCTCCTTCAAGATATTACAGCTCTTGCAGATGTTTCTCTGAGGCAACTCATCTTACAGGACAAACCAGATCCATTTGCAGTAAGTTATGAGTACCTCTGGTGATGCTTTAGAACTTTAGATGCTTACAAAAACTGTCATCACAGAGCATTGCAATAGCTTGGAGCCAGCACTGCATACCATACTGTCTACCACTATACATGCAGGTATTCTCCATCTTGGGTTTTTAGCCACTGGTACATGTAATGCTGAGTAAAGTTGTGGAAGGTGCACAATGGAGCCGAAGAGACTTTACCAGCTCTTGATTAGCCCTCTTACAGAGGCCATTGGATTTGTTGTGATGTTGAGAGGTGAGGTTGACTGTTTCTGCAGGAAAGTGCAGCGGATATGAATTCGGATGTGATCCCTATTGGTGTGGATCACACCCGGGATTTCAAAGGTTGTAGGCAGCTTGAATTTGATGACTCAGGAGAAGCCGTCCAGAAATTTGAGGATGATGGTGTAGCCTTGAAATGGGGAAAGGTCCATAATGAAATCCAGTGCTAAGTAAGATTGTTGTTCTGGAATGGACAAGGGGAGGAGTTGTCCTGCCAGGAGGGTGCGAGGAGTCTTGCACTGTGCACAAGTAGGGCAGGAAGTCACAAAATTGTGGGTGTGCAAGGACTGCCACCAGTAACGAGGGGGACAGTAACTGATATGTCCCAGTTTCTCCTGGGTGACCAGAGCAAGGAGAGATGTGAGCTCAGGTGAGGAGTCAATTACGGTAGAACAGGGGCTTGTACTTTTATGTGGCATGCATTTCTGCTACGATAAGCAAACGAACAATGGAACACTTAGAGACGATGGAGTTACCAAGAGACTTAGTGGGGAATGTTAGGTGACAGAGTGAATAAATAGGCAGTGAAGATGATCATCAGGCTTGTGTGACTAATACGAAGGGGAGCGGCTGAGGTGTGGTTGGCTAAGCAGTCCATGGGTGTAACAGGGAATTTTAGAGAGATGCCATGCTTTACCATTATCCATGGATGGAATAAACCAACTGGTTACACAATACACAATAAATCAAATTCTTATATGGAGCAGAAGCACAGTTCCCAGTCAAGAGTTGGTTGTCTTCCCAATGCAATCTCCAGATTAGATTTGTCGAATAATCATGACATTCTGTGTGGTGCACAACTTGTAACGTGTATCATTTTGTATTTCTCCACTTTCAGCCACCACAGAAAGATTATCTATGTTCTGACCCACTCATGGGACTGGAGAACTGACAATGTCCAAGTTAGACAGCAATTAATTGATGAAATTTCTTTAATGTTAAACAGCAGTTGTTTAATTAAGTTATGAAAACTTATGAGAGTCTGGTGCTCCAGCACCTTTAGATCTTTATTTAGATAATATTCATGTCTCAACTATAGAGCTCATACAGCTCTACTCCCTTGATTTAAATTAATGGGCATGGACTTATGCTAATTAGGAATAACAGGCATAAACTTTCAACTTACATGGACAATGGGATTCATTGTAACGATACAAATGTGTGAACAATTCAGCTGTTTAATAACATGTCATTAATATGACAAACATTTTTTTTTCTTTTGGCCCTTTCTAGAACAAATTTAAGGAAAAACTTAAGGGAGATATTGATGAATGAAGGAATGGGGTATGAGGCCTGTTGTACATAAGATCTTAGACATCATTGCATATCATTTATAAACTCAGTTTATAATATATTTATTAATGAATAATGAAGCGCTATATAAATAAAATTGAATTGAATTGAATTGAATTATTGAACAATGTGGCTGTACTTGCATAAATGTATTTTTCTGCACATCCAGAGTCACTGAAACACTTTGGCAAAAGTTATTTTCAAAATAAGCCTGGAAATAAAAATTGGCTTGAATGTATCCTCCAAAAATCATGAATGAACTTGGTTTTACTAGTGTTTGAATACACTGTTTCCACTATGGAAAGCATGTGCTACATGGTAAGCACCTAGTCAGAGACAGTCAGATGAGAAGTGAATCAGAAGAGTTCACTCCATGGTTTTCTAATTAGTAAGTAAGTTAAAGGCATCAACTGTGCTCCAGATTTAGAACAATTCTGCAATAGTGTTGGAATCCCTGTGGCTTCAATTAAGCAAAACTGAGATCCTTAAAATCATACTTTGTCAGCATTAAAGGGTTTAGCTGAATAGGTGGATGAAATCCCTGCAGATCTGAACAGATCAACTGAGATTCAGTGCCAGGGAAATGAAGTCACTCCTCGGCTACTGCCGATCCCAATGATATATTCTGTATTATTCACCAGTCAAGGTAGCCTCATCTGAAATGTTAAACTTTGCTGGGACTGCTGGCAGGCTTTCAGTTTAGCAGGCATATGCTGATCCAAAAAACAGAGACAGGATCTCCAGTCCTGGTGGATTATTATCTGCCACCATACCAGGAATGAAACAGAGCCTTTTTCACACAAGGGGTAGACCAGCTAAATCCTGCAAAATAGTATGGTTAAAAACAACACTAGCTCCAAATGGCCAATGCTATGATGTCAGCCAACAGCTAGCATTTCAGGAATGTGTGGCATATTCCAGACACGTCTGTAAGCTTCAAGCCAAAGCTTTTAACATGGAATAAATACACATTTGGCAGGTAGTACTCACAAGTATTCTGTCTGAATTAGCCTCTGATACTCCAGCCAACCTGCTTGACAGAACTATTACGAATCTTTTATTGGGAGAAAAAAATGTGGACATACTAAATAGGATTAAACAGGCCCTAATATGTCTTAGAAGTTCAGTCCTAGAGACTCAAAACTAAGTAGTAGTGGTTAAGGGGGAAATATTTAAGGAATTTGGAGAAAACATTTGGTTTGCATTTAAGGTGTACTTTGGCATAGAAGAGCTGACTAAGGATTATGGACAAATTCTTTCAAATTCACCAGTAACACCTTCTCAGGCATGGAATGCCAATCGAAACAGGACAAAACATAATTTGCAACAATACAGACAATGACTGAAAATTTCCCATTTCTAAACAAACATTTCATCTTGCTATATTGGTGTATGCTGTTAAAAACATTTACAAATATCATTAGTTTCTAGTTTAGTTTATTAGTAATATATTGGGAGTACTATGGGGCTAGACTAAACAGTGTGTTAAAAGACTTAAATTTAAATTCTAGAGGAATAAAGTCTGAAAAACGTGAGATTATTCACGTAAATAAATAGATCTAATAGCAACAAAAATGTAACGTGTGTGCGGGATAACATTTTGTCTGATTTTGTCTGCTGCAGAAAATAAATCAAAAGTTTATTTTAATGTATTTTATTTCATTTATTTATAATACACCAAATATTACAGTGCACTTGTGTTTGTAACTTTACCAACTCACGTAGACACTGCCTGCATGTGATGTCTGGATCAACCAGAAGGCACAGCTGGGACTTAAACTCATTTATACAGGGTGGTGAAGTAGCACATTAGACTGCTGTGCCATCCAAATACCTACTTAGTATTTAAATTGGTAAAATAAATTATGAAAGCTATGTGTAGGTTATATAATGCACTACATGAGTGTATTATATATTTTTATATTTAATACTCCTCAAGTATTAACATTTTATCTTAACATGTTTTACTCTTCTACACATCTATTTAGTCTTAATGCATTTTAGTTTTACAAAATGAAACAATAAAGGATGTTCAGTACTGTTGTTGCAGGTTTGTTGCTCAAAAATTATAGCCAAGCAGATTTGTCAAGACGAATTTGAAAATCCACCCGGATTTATAATTAGGAAAATGGCCATCTGGGCTTTCAGAGACGTCCATTTGTTTTTAAAAGGATATCGATTGCTGCTAAGCATTAAGGAGATCTGTGAGAGATCTAAATGCTTCTACTACCACAACATGCATTTCCTGTTGTTTTGATACATGCCTTTAATTATTGGCAGAGAGTCAGAGCTGAGAGTAAGCTGCTGAGTTCATAATACTAATGCACATGCTCTATCCTGCTGGCTGCCTAGCTTCTATAATTACTGAATCCATCCCATCGTATCATACTGAACTTGCACAAGGTTCACCTGGATCACCTGTGCACTTCTGATACTAACTTTATAGTAAACTTACACACTTTATCTTTGACAATACAGTTTTTTCACATGGTTTAATTTTGCATTAATATAACTGGCATTTTCTATGAATATACCGTTTAGAATCCCCATATATTTAGATTAGATTATAGATTAAGCAAAATCTAATATAGTTTAGCCACATAGTAAGAACAACCATGAATGTCACTGTGCTGTATGAGAATGTTAGATGAGCAACACAAGAAGCCAAAAATCAGTGTGTCATGTAATCAATCGATAAGATACGTACAACTATGTTTTAAACTAAGGGCTAATTTGGGCGTTTATAGTCAAAGAGATTTATGGTAATCTGTGATGGGTCTTATTGCCTCCTTAGTGCCATCACTCACAAGTGGAAAGTGGGTTGCCTCTTGGCTGTGTTACCTTCTCTTTCTAGCTATGTTGCAATAGCTATTGCTGATGCTGTAGTTGTTAAACATGGTATCAGTGGTTATCAGTTCCAGCCCCACACACTAAGATCAGTTCCACTCAAGATGTTTATGTTATCAGAACCAGTCCCACCATACCCAGGCCACATCAGAGGGCAGCAACTCTCTCCCTCCTTCATTTGGCATGGCGAGTTTTGTTGAAGTCAGTATGAGTGTGAGTGGGGAGGGGGGACAATCAGCCCTGAGAGACCAACCAGTCTAATGGAAAGAATTGAATAAACTGCCTAAATCCAGGCCTCCAAAACTTGTAGATATTACCTCAAGAAGACTCAAAGTTGAAAGTACTACCAGCTGAGCTTGTATTATATACTGGCTTAATGGTCTAAGTACTTGTATAATTGAGAGAAAATTTCTTACATGGTCAACATTATCCATTTATATATATATAAATATGTATGTAAAGTATAATTTTACATTTTCCTTCACATTAGAATAAATGGATAACTGATAATTAATGTTTTAAATAAGTATTTACTTTATAGTAAATGAACAAACATCACTCTTTTAGCTTTTCATTTCCATGTTGAGGAAACCAAGAACATGGATGTTTCTATAATATATCCACAGGAATCGATTTGAACACGTGAAATGAGCTGACACCTATCTCATAAAACAAATGGGGGAGGGGCAGTAATAGTGCTGCTTGTAAAACTGCAGTCATTCATCTCTTCTGTCAGTACAGATTACCAACACATAAGAGTCTTTGTATATCTGTAAGGTTGGATGTATTGTACCACATTAACTGTAAACCAACAGTTTGCACATTGATTGTACCAGTTACTAATGAGGTGATAATGTAGAAATCTTTACCTTTCATCACACAAGAACTACATGCTTATACAGAATATATGATCATTTGACTTTTTTGTATCAAATCCAGATATGTAGTGGGGTTTTTTTAATCTTTAGCCAACTTATTCTATAATATATCCTATATCCAAATGTATGTAAAGAAGTAAAAAAAAATAGAACACAAGCTGACACAATAATTGACGATTTTGAAACTGTACTTCAACAAGTTAACTACATATTTTTAATTGAGATATACATTTTTTTAAACCAAAAAGTATATATATTTTAATTTGACTTCTGAGACACATGCTCAGGGCAGTGAACCCAAGGAAAGCTGCTGGTCCTGATGGTGTGACAGGGTGGTATGATAATGCTTTGAGAGACTGTTTCTGCATCATATCAGAGCTGACATACTGCTGACATACCTGGATAGGGTTACAGTCACAGCCCAGAAAACCATAGGTTGCCCACTGTCCTGTCTGGAGCACCTGTTCAGCTCCTGCAGCCTCAGCAGAGTAGCCAACATCCTGACCGACGACTTTCACCCTGGATATCATCTGTTCGAACTGCTGTTCTCTGGCAAATGCTTTAGGTCTATCCTATCGTAGTCAAACAGACTTCAAACAGTTTTTCCACCAGAGCTGTAAGGGAGATGAACATTTCCAATACACGCACACTGACTAACTCTCATAGAACAAACAATGGGCCAGGTAGAAGCGAATTGAAGACTGCTACAACACTTTACTGGCACTGACTCAATTAGAACACTGAATACTGCTCCAATGTTCCACACCACCCCTTCTGTATTTATTCTGTATTGCACTTTTGTTCTCGAGTGACAATATATATTCTATTTTGTGCAATGTATCTAGCTTAAGATGTGCAATATATCAAATGAATGTACAATAACATATGCTACTTCATGTGTCTATTGTCTGTTTTATAATGTAGTGTTATATAATATAGTCTTATTGTCTATGTATACTGCTAACAAAAAGTAAATATTTCATTTTGTAATATACCCTAATTTTTGTGAGCAGTATATTTGACATGTTTACAATATGCTCTGTAGTAGCCCTTATTTTTTAGTGTTATGGTCTCAAACATTATGTGATGTGATGTTACGTCACATGCTGCAGAAAACATCAACAACGCAGTTGATGTTATTATCACATTCTTATACACCTTATTTAACAGAAATATTCTCTTAGATTTTACATTGCATTGGTTGTTTCTTACACGTTCACTAATACACTGCTCACAAAAAATAGGGGAAATTTCAAAATTAATACGAAGAAGATCCCACAAGAACTGCTGGACAATCTAATCATGTCCATACCTCATTGCTGTCAGTGGGTTTTGGCAGTCACTGTCACAGTTTTACATGCTTCTGTTCACCCCCATGAATATGTCACTTGCTACTCAATCACAATAACCGAGTTTGCATCTCATTTGTTTAATAGGACAACTTTCATTGACACTTCAGTTGCTTTTCTGATTAAATAAAATCAAATGCTTTAAACACTTCATTTTGTTTTTGAAACATCCCCTGTTTGTTGCGAGCAGTGTATATAGGTTTGAGAAGTTATTATAAAGAAGAAACTGTATAAGTATCCTGAACTCATTTTTAGCAATACCTTTGACAGGGTCCTAGTGTACAACACTCAAACAGAGCATGGTGAATTTTAACACATGCTAACAGTTCTGTCATGTGTGTGAATGAAGCCTTGACAGTATTTCTTTGTGGCCACTGTGAGCGGTCACATCAATGGCAGTAAGTTTTCACTTGTCATCTCTCACAGATCTCTGAAGGTTAGTTTAGAGATGCTGCATGCTAAATTGGGTCGGATCAAAGTAACACTGAATTTTGTGCTTCAAATGCTTGTCTGGCTTTCTTCTCTGCCTCTCATGCCACTCCTATTTTATTTGAAAATCTCTGGGGACTTGTTAAGGCTATCCAAACAGTTTACTTGCTAAGCCTCAGAAACCTGAGCAGGGCATTTCTTCTTAGGTTGTTGTCACCTACTTACAATACACTATGGGACCACTGTTTTAGTAGTGCAGTAGTAACCTATGTCCTGCGGAGAGGTCAGATAATGACTGAGATAAAAGTGTGTTTTCATGGCAGGACAAAGTTAATATCAATCAAGTTTATCCTTTCTAAATGTAAACTAGCATTCACATTCTTTCTACAGTTGGCACCGACTAGGAGAAATGCACTGAGAAGAATGATACGGACATTTGTGAGATTATGCATATGAGAAAGGACAGGATGTAGAAAGAAAAAAGCAAGGAGACAGAGAAAGAGAAAGGAAACACAGAAGCTCTTCTGAAGCCTTGCCCCCTGCCGTGGCTTCTTGTCAGGTGAGAAAAAGCAGATGAAAGTGGGCCATGACGGCCTTTGATCCTGCTTTTTGTGTGCTAACCACATGGTAGTGCCAACCTAGTGCTCCAGCTGCAGGCTTTCGTTTGGACTTCCATCTGCCCATGCTGCCAGGCCTCATGCCAACCTTCTCTGCATTTCCAGAAAAAATGCTGATGCAAATGAGGGTTGCATTCTCCTGCACCCGAACACATGCACACACACGCACTCTCACACACACTCACACCTACTCATCCACAGATACATACACATGCACATACACACTCAAAAATCCCAGAGTGCAGAGACTCTGGGCTCCTCGTTAAAAATGACATCCGCATTCAAGTGCAGCCAGCTTCCTTCATCTTATTATATTCCTCACCCATGTGTAGGACTGCATATTTTTTCAATTCAGCTTAATAAAATGTGTGCTCAGTTTTTCATAGGCACTCTTGCATTTAAACAATTACCCAAAATGCATATATTATTGTTCAGACAAACAAAGATATCCACATTTTCACTTTCATTCTACACCGTGACCATCACCTGAAGAAACAGATGATAATTGTCTTTTACTTTAAATATTCAGTTTCACTGTACATATTCCCTTTCACTTTAGGTTTCTCTTTTCTCTGTCATGTGATTGTATAGCTTGGAGAAATTATTTGTGTTAAAACTTTCTATGAATCTTGTATTCATATTTTTATTATAAATGCACTTAACCATTAAAGCACCCATCACCTTGTGCTTGTGGTCTCTATAACAAAGCAAAAAGCCACAGGAGAATGTTTGTCTCCATTATTTTACTGTAAGTATAAGTGGTACATATTATTAATAAAATTTGTGATAAATAATTCTTAGTATATATAATAGTCTATATAATTG
>JAUZST010016409.1:0-34230 GCA_034779995.1 Parotocinclus haroldoi
GTGTGTGTGTGTGTGTGTGTGTGTGTGTGTGTG
The DNA here is from genome assembly GCA_034779995.1 of Parotocinclus haroldoi. Classification (NCBI taxonomy): domain Eukaryota; kingdom Metazoa; phylum Chordata; class Actinopteri; order Siluriformes; family Loricariidae; genus Parotocinclus; species Parotocinclus haroldoi. The sequence continues at coordinate 34 of JAUZST010016409.1, forward strand.
TGTGTGTGTGTGTGTGTGTGTGTGTGTGTGTGTGTGTGTATAAAGGTGTGAAATGACCCTGAACCTGGACTATCAGCATAACCTGGCCTCTAAACAGGATATAATGTGTTCGTGTTATCTGTGTGACAGCCCATAATAACATCATTATGCTGTGCCACTGACATCGTACATCTTTACTGCCAGACTCTGCCCTCAACAAAAGCGGTGCTTTATTACCACATAAACATTTTGCTCCAGAAAATCAACATCACAAGCAATAACACCTTTTTAAAACTCAGACATCAGTAGCCCTGGCTGTTAAAGGAACCGTCCGTTCCTCCAGAAATGAGAACCAAATAAAGGAAGCTTACAGCACTGAGAAAATGATTTAGCTACTGGTTCAGTCAAAACATCTGCAATACAAGGATAATATGATTTTTTGTTATGGTATTATTATATCATCATCTGAATATTACTCAGTTCCATGGTGGCCCAGCAGTTGGGGCATGTTAGACTGAATATTAGACCAGTTGGTATATCTGAAGTGTCCCTGTCTACTCACCCTACTCCCCAACTATCACTGACCCAAAAAAACAAGCATATTGACCCATCTGCTTACCTGCTAACCAACCTACCACGCAATCAACTGACCTGCTTACTCGCCCAATTACTACCTACCCAACAATTAAACCTATTAAACGACCCACAGATCTGCCTATCCAGCCAACTACCACTTACCCAACAATCCAGCCTGTTAACCCATCCACGGACTTGCCTTCTCAGCTAACAGAATGCCATTTTTCCAACAAACCAACACAATAAACCATCCATTTACATGACTACCCACCCAACTACCATCTATTTAACAAACCAACCCATTAGACCACCTCTTACATGTTTAACCACCTAACTATCTAACAATCCACCTAACAATAACCTATCAACCTCCCACTTACCTGCCTACCCATCCAACTACTGACCTGCCCATTTGCCCAAATACCACACACCCAATATCCAACCTGCTAACCAATCAACATACTGCATTAACTCACCAGCTTACCTGCCTACCTACCCACCCACCCAGCCATCACCTACCAAACAGCCAGTCTACTCACCCTGCTTATGTTCCCAACTCCTGGATTCCCACCATCCCACCCTACCCTTCCAATAACCACCTTCTTAACTCACCCACTTATCAACACAGTCATCCACCAACTCTAGTTTACTCACAAATCTACTCTACAACTGTGAAATCGCTGCATTGTTCAGCTTCCAGAAACGCAGCAAACTATCGTTCGTTTTTACTGATGTTATAATTTATAATTTGAGGATTTATTGTGGCGTGAAATTTTATGGGGAAAGAGCAAGGACCAGTCCAAAGGAATGGAAAGATGGTGTAATCAGTGCTGCATTACAAACAGCACTGTCAACACTTTCCCCTCTCTCTTTCTCTCGCGCTCTCCTTCTCTCCAAACCCAGCTCCAACACTATGTCTGGAGACCCGCCAGCTGTCAGAACCAGCATACATTACCAATTTTATCCTTTTTCCATCAGAAATAAACATCCACACTCCATATCACTCTCTCTTTCACTCTTTCTCTCCCATTATCCCACTTTGTCTATTTTCTTGCACTCCAATTTGTTTTTGCGAGGCATTCCAGCTCTCCACCGGCGCATTAGAGCAGGATTCCTGAGTGCAAATGGATTGCATCATTGTTATTGAAATAGATGCTGCTAACTCGAAACGTGCCGCGTGGATTTGTTTATAGAGCGCAAGTACAGTAAGTGTGTGAGGAAGAGAGCCGGAGTGGGTGGGATTGATGGGAAGGTTAACAGAGGAGAACCAGAGAGACTCACAAAGTGGAGAAACAAATATAAAGTTCTATGTATTCTACCTGTCAGGCTTGTGTGTGGATGTATGTGTGTGCATGTTGGGCTTTCGGTAAGATTGCTGACAGCTCACTCTGCTGGATTGAGATGGGACGCTCCCTGCACCGGCATGCAATCAAATCAGTCAGGCCTGAAGTTTAGAATCAACATAGATTCAGGATTTGGTCTTGTGAGAAGGACCTGGTTTCAAACTCCAAGTTGTGTCAAGTCAATTTGAAGTCTTATTCGTATGCATTAAGGCGAATGAATGATTACGGTGTTCCAGATGTTAGCTGCTCAATGAGGGATTATACAGTAGCAGGTTGTTATTTTCTTTCTGAGAAACCTTCAAAATTTAGAAGTGCAAATATCGGAGGTAACCGTTTGGGACGACCAGAGGAGGCAGCAGTACCCAATGGGTACACTAATGGGATTTAAATAATTCATTCATCCATTATCTTCCGTTTAATCCACACAGGGTTGCAGTCTTGCCTGTGCCCACCTGGCAACTCTGGGCGCAAGGGCAGGAACAACCCTAGACAGGGTCATGCACAGTCATGCACACAGTCACACTTTAGAGACACCAATTAACTGAAACACTTGTTATAACAGGGAGTCCAGGGGATCTCGCAAGACCATTCCTGGTCTCGCCAAATCCCCTGGAACCCTAGAAGGTTGAATCGGAGCCCAAAATGCAATTTCCACAGACAGGCGACAAATGAGGGAAACAAATGAACATTTATTAATAAAAGAAATCAGGCTTAACACAAACAGAACGATCCCACACCAGAGTGCAGAGACAGTTAACCAACCAAGAGTCCCGAGGTCCGGAGTGGGCGCAGAGGGTCACCAAAAAGGCTTAGGAGCCGAAGGACCGCGCAACGGCTTAAGTGCCGAGGGTCTGCAGAGTGGCTCGGGTGCCAGAAGTCCAAAGAGTGGCTCGGGTGCCAAGGAACCAGAGATCGGTCCGGCGTTGAGGGTCCATAAGCCGGTGTAGGAGCCGAGGACCTGCACAATGGCTTAAGTGCCAATGATCCGCAGCATGGAGTGGGTGCCAGAGTTCCGCAGAGTAGCTCTGTAGCCGGGGAGCGCAAAATCGGCCCGGGATAAGCGGGATGGCCTCTATAATAAAAAAAAAAAGGAACTGAAAAGAGCCTGAACGAAAAGAAAATAAAAAGACAAAAAAAGGGGATAAAAAAGGAAACATCTTTCTATAGATCCAGGGACGGCCAACAATGGCCGAGGATCCAGGGACTGCCCTTGATGGCTGAGGATCCAGGGACGGCCTCTAATGGGCAGCCTCTTAGATATCCGGAGGCGCCCTCTAGCCGCCGAGGTACCGGAGGCGACCCCTCCAGCCGCGGATCCTGATGCGGCCTTTAACAGGCACGGATCCGGGGTCAGCCCTAAACAGCTGCGTTTCCTCTGCGCCATCATTTAACCCACACAGACACGGGGAGGACAAGGTCGCTCCACCCCGCAACTGAACCCGGTACCTTGTGAGGCAGCGGTTCTACCCACCGAACCCCCGTGCTGCCCCGGATTAAAATAATTAGAATATATAAAAAATGGAGTTTGCTTTATATATTTCATTCAAGTCTAACACTTTATAGAAGTATGAAAGTACATGCCACTAAATGTACTTAAAGTAAAAAAGTAAAAGTCACTTTAAATTTCAATGTGTGTTATTGAGAGCAATAGTTACACATTTATGAAACTGAAGGTAGAAAATGGTTTGTACTACAACGACATGAATCAAAATCTTTACGAATGACCTTTATCATCTTTAGAAAAGGAAAAAATGAATAAAAACATACAAATTTCAAATACTTATTTCGTTTATTTATAAATATTACTTTATTATTTATTTATAATAAATGCTGATAAATTGCTCACAGCTAGACATGGTAATATTCAGTAATGCAGTAAATCAGCGTTCACAAAGTGCCGGTCCACAGGCCACATCCGGCCCGCGATGATGCAGTTTCACACGGCCTCTCACGGGTTAACAAAATAAGCATAAATCTGGCCCGCAATTCAATTTAATTATTTATGCTTTATTGTGTTAATTTTTATATCTTGTATAAACTTGCTGTACTTTGGTGTTTTTATATGTGTGTGCTTGTTTTTGTTTTTGTTTTTGTTTTTGCTTACGCAGCATTGCCAGGTCATAAGCACCGAACCTGAACCACTGGTAGGCTGCACGTATGTCTCTACGTATGTGCTCACCGTTCCTGGCAAAAACATTCTGTTAGCCAAAATGTCTCTTTTGAAACTTAAAAAAAATCGGTTATTTATTTGTTGAGTTTAAGGCGACCGCCACTTGTCTGATATGCTTAAGGAGTACGATCTTAGGCCGTCATTATACCACTAAACATGCAGAGCAGTATGTTAGTATGTTAGGTATGAGGAAGAAGAGAGGGAGAGACGAGTCGCTCAGCTTCGCAAAGATCTTTCTCTGCAGCAAAACTATTTCCAACGAGCAAAAAGAGAAAGTGATGCTGCAGTTGAGGCGAGCTATGTGGTGAGTGAGCTCCACTACAAACTCACTTAAAGCAAATGTGGCTCATTTGTGTGACTGTTAAGTTTCTGTTAGCAAGCACTGAGCAAGACCAAAGCAAGCGCTGAGCAAACACTGAACAAAATGCATTTGGTATTCTATATGTGTACATAGTTGTTATATATTAAAATGGTTGATTTTCCCTTTTCCAACTGCTTTTTGTCGCGATCCGTTAATCTGGCCTCTCATCGAAAATACAGCCTGGTAAGTGGCCCCCAGGTAGTTTGAGTTTGAGACCCCTGCAGTAAATCAGTAAAGCAAAATAGATAGATAAAATAGATACAGATTTTTGTTTTGAAATATAGTTAAAAAAAGTTTTTTTAAGTATTAAGTTACAGAAGTAATCAAGTAAAGTACAGATATCAGGGCGGCACGTTCGATCTCTCCTCGTACTCCATCTGAGTGGAATTTGCATGTTCTCCATGTTGATTTACTTTGAGTACGCTAGTTTTCTCCCACAGTCCAAAGAGTTGTCTTATTATTATTAATAATAATAATAATAATAATAATAAACTTATATAGTGCCTTTCATAAACCCAAGGTTGCTTTACAAGAGAATCTTCGGTTATAATTGGTACCCTTAGTGTGTGAGCGTGTGTGCCCTATGATGGATTATTATGGCACCCTGTTTAAGGGTCGCACCTGCCTTGCACCCCATGCTGCCGCCTAAGCACCGGCTTTCCTAACCCTGACTCTAATCAGGATTAAGCACTAAAATTAATAAATGACTGTGAATGAATACAGATACCTTAAAAAATACTTAATACTTAAAAATACTACACAGCACACAAGTTCACCAGCTAAACCAGCACCAGACCAGCACTAACTCAAGGGGGTGTGATACATAGGACATATGATATCGCGATATTTCTATGTTTTGTCAATAACGATTATTAGATGATACGTTGGCAGTGTATATTTTGGGTTCTTAAGAATTTAAAAGTGCCTTTCAAAATGATTGGCGATACCATTTGTCATTTCTTGCCATCTGTGGCTTTTCTATCTGTTCTGTCATAATCCTCCTCTTTTTTGCACAATAATTCCACTAAGGTTTGCTGAGTGTGTTTTTGTGCTGCTACCTCGACTGTTTTAACTCTATCCTAGACAGCTGATTCCTAAAGTTTGTCCAAATTGTAATAATCCACACAGTGGTTTGCTTGCAGATGGTGAAATAAGTTTGTTGTCGTGCTGTCTTTAATGGAGACTGCTTTCCAAAATAGTGTACAGCTTGTCGTTTTGTGAGCTGAGTCTTTTTAAAGCCAATCCACCTTCATCGATGTACACTGTGATGCAGGTGGTGTCTGTATTTTGTCTCCTGGTGCATGTTGGTCACTCATTTTTAACTTCAGACTCTTTTAGGTGGAACGCTAGCTTGATTTGTTGTCTGTAGTCTGTCCTACCTGGCTACATGGTGCACTCTTAAGGTTATGTGAACTTTTAAGGTGTGTTTTTGACTGTTTTTTATAGATCAGTTGCCTGGCATGTTGTTTGTTTAAAATATACTTCTGTCAAATCTGTACTGCTCAGAAAAATTAGGGGATTCCTCGAAATGAAATATCCCATAATGAAATATCCACAAATATAACAAAAAAGATTTCTGTGAGCAATGTATATTCATATTCAAGTTATGATGTTTGATATTATCTTTTAATTCATTTTAAGTGCTACTCCGATGAGGCGTTAGGTTGGTTCGTGTGAGCAGTGTGTCCCTTCCGAAGCTAAAATGAAACCCATTTCACTGGTTCACACCATCCAGAGGTTTCTCCCACGTCCCAAAAAAGAAGCCAGTTGGTTGAAAAACATGGTTTTCAAATAGTCGGCTGATCAAGATGAAGCGATTACTGAAGATGAAAGGACAGTCATTAGCTAATTACAGTTAATTCATTGTTTTAAGAAAAGTGCAGCGTTACAGGCAAAGTTTGTTTTATACTCTATTATCTGCATGATTGCTATGAGCCAGCTTGCTAGCTAACCGATCTGCATCTTCTGATAACTCCAGTTTGCTAATATAGCTAACTGTCTACGCTGCACTGGCAGTTAATGTAGTACAGCTGTGTGAAGTATGACCTATTACTTATTTCCAGATTTAAGTACAAGTTGAAGGTTGAGTGAAGTTTATAAGGCTACATTCTTCAACTCATGACTTAGCGTTTTGGCTGCCATAGCATCAGACGTGTCAGACGCGATTTCTGTAAAATAATTCCCTCAGACAAGTGCCCTCCTGAGGGCCAGTAAAGTGCGAACTGGAACAGAATCGATTTGTGTCAGGCTGAAAGACTGGGAGAGAGTGTTGATCGGAGGGCTAGATAGACAAACGGGGGGTGAGAAACTTGATATTGTTGCTTTGTGATTATTCCCGTGAGAAGGAGGCAGCTAAACTCACACACACACACCTTGTTCCACTGACCACCCAGCAACTGACCCAAAACTCGTGCCCCTCACCCTGCCCAGGGGCACAAAAGCTGGGAAAAGCTACACTGTTCACTTCCTTTTCCCCCTTTCTCACTCCCCCTCCTTTTCCCCCATTGCTGTCACTCTTGTCCTAACAGCTCGTAAATGGGCTGGGCTTTGACCCAGTGTACAGGCTGAGTTTACATAGTGTAGCCACTGACACCCCTACAGACTCCCTCATATACCACCTTGCTAACCTACGTCACTATTTAGCTACCTACCCACTCTCACCAAAATACTCCCCTACTCACTCAAACACTTATTAACCTAGCCACATCTAGCCAACAACTTAACCACCCATCTAGAAATCTACCTCCAGTTACCAATCTACCCTTCTAACCAATCACCTGCTAAACCACCCACTTAACCAAGAAAACTAACCTAACACCACTAAACAAGACATATACTTATTTCCCCTTCCTCCCTCTAGCACCAAAGCACCAATTCACACTCAAGCCTCCTTCCCAACTACATGCCCACCAACCTATTGACTGACCAGGCCAACACCTGTCCACTAAACCTAACCTTTGTGAACAAGAGAAGTTGCTGACGCTCATCACAATATAAGGGGGAAGAAAAGCACTTTAAGTGACCTTAAACGTGTCATGGTTGTTGCTAGACAGGCCAATCTGAGCCTTTCAGAAACTGCTGATCTATTGGGAATTACACACTCAGCGCCATCTCTATGGTTTACATATCCAGTGAGGGCAGTTCTCTGGGTGAGCATGCCTTGTTGATGCCAGAGGGCAGAGGAGAAAACAACTGTGATGCAAAGAACCCATCATTACAACCAAGGTATACGCATTTCTGAATGAACAGCATGTTGAACCTTAAAGCAGAAGGGCTACAGCAGCAGAAGCGGGTTCAACTCACGTCAGTTAAGAATGGACAACAGAGGCTACAATTCACATGGGCTCACCAAAGTTAGACAATAAGAATAAGACTGGAAAAACTGTGTGAAAAATTGAAACTTGTGATTTTATCAGATCAATAAGTCCCAAATCTCTGAGGACCATGTCCAGCACAATCCATACAGTTATGAAAGGGTAAAGGGGGTCCTGCCCAGTACTAGCAAGCTAATCTAATAAAGTGGCCAGTGTCTAAATCCTCTTTCCATCATCTACACCTTCCTACCAGCCAAGTTCTAACCAAACCATCCCATCACCCACTCAAGTACCCATCATCTTTCCCACTCGTCCTCATTACCAACCCACCACCCAACAATCAAACCTCCCACAGCTTGTACCATGACTGGACTCGACCCCATCTCACATACTAATGCCTAAAGGTTGTCTAATTTATATACAATTATATTTTTTGACATCTTTTTTGGTTTTTCCACTGTACCCAGCAATCTCTGGTGCAAAACCCAAGAATATTGGACACAGAAGATTCCTTGGCCGATTGGCCACGTTTGCAGTTAAAGGAAAGCTGTGCAAATTAGTTTTTCCTAACCATTACATTAAGATAGTATTTGACACGCACCCAAAGTACACAGGATGCAGAGAGAACTACATTTATATGCATAAAAATAACAAAAAACACTCTTGGGGTTCTCGGTTTAAGTGAGAGGCCCAAAGCTGGAGCCCAGAGCCGATCGGGTCGGCCTGCTCATATCCTGTTGCTGCCACTGATGCCTGGTTTAACCATTAGCACACTTAATGTGTGAGGCACCGAGAGAACATCTATTGCTACTGTGTTTCCAGATGTTAATACCCTGCATTACAGCTCTCTATATCACTCTCTCACTTGATTTCTCTCCATGTCGACTGGCTCTGAGCTCTGGCTTTATTTATTTTTTTATTAATCTCTCTCACACTCTGTGTAGTTTCATTTTTATGAACTTTACTTGTATTAAATGCCAAGCTGATCATAAATCATCCATACCCGCCAGTCTTGCCACCCATCTGCTATATATCTACCCAGCTGGCTACCACCCAACAGTACCAAGCAACTAACAGCAACTTTTATGTTAAAACCACAGGCCACCTCTCATCCTACCAACCTAGACCCCTGCATAACAAATGACCCTCCCATCTATCACATGCTCAACAAGCTTACTAACCTAAGCTACTAGTCTCCTAAGTGACGTTTTAAGATGGTTTTACACCAGTTCGACTTTACAGTGGGAATCTGATGATACACATACTGTACATCCACATTTACGGCAAAGCAAAGTCTGAAATTTGAATTTAATACAGTTTAATACTCTGCTCAAGCTGTTTCCATCATCAGCTCCAGCCTCACCATGCCCGCGCCATGGCAGGGGGCAGTAAATCTCTTCCCCCTCTGGTTGGCAGAGGACGATGTGCGGCCAAAGACTTTCCTCAAGAAGATTAAAAGTGACTCTGCGTATCAGACTAAATTATTCAATTATTAAATAATTATTCAATGCTTTTATTGATCTTTTATTGTGTGTCATTTACTGTTTTTTTTATATTACTAAAACGCATTTGCCCAGATGAACTAGCTTAAGTTTTCTAATTAACATCTGATCCACCCAAGGAGGTCGGGTCCCTTTTTGAGTATTGGTCCTCCTAAGGTTTCCTCCTTTTTACATTTAGGGAGTTTTCCTTGCCACTGTTACCCTAGGTTTGTTTAATTTGGGATTGACCTTAGAAGGTAATCTATTATTGCAGCTTTGAGATAATGCTCCACTGTAAAAAGCGCTATAGCAATAATAAATAAATAAATCCGACTTTACTTTCTGCCCACCAGTTAGCCTCCGCCCATAAAATACAGCCACCAATCTACCCTCCTATCGCCAACCTACACAGCACCCAAATCTGTTCCAGCCTTGTTCTCTGATAATTACCCCAACTTACCCACCAATCCTCCACCATGATCAATACCTGTACTTTCTTTCTCAGTCGTCTCATTTTTGCTCTCTTTTCATCCCTCTATTTCTCTTTTGCAGAAGGGGCAGCAGTAGCACAGTTCAGAGGTCACAGAGGGTTTGGATTTCCTAAGCACAGCCCCCCATGGAGCCCAGTCAGGTCTCTTCCTTCAGCAGCGCCCCCTCCTTCACTCCCTCCACTGCAAAAATATTAGTTTTTATCCGGCACAGAGGAAGAGCAAGAGGCGGGGGTTCGGTGCTCTTCTTCGTCTGCTGCACCACGGCTGTGTTCCAATCCCACAGTCCGGTGAAATAATGCAGCTTTTCTCCTACCACACACCCACTTATAGAACGTTACTGAATATCTGAGCTTACATTTGGAATCTGTATAAAAAAACATGCACGTGTCCCGCTGTTATTATTTTAGGTATTAATAGCAGTACACGACTCAATTATATTGCTTTTCCAGCTAAACACTACATAGTCTGTTTGCCAAATTCCAGCATGAGCGCACCTGATTCAACTTAGTTCGAACTAATTAGTCAGACCAGGTGTGCCAAAGGTGTTATTAAGCAAAGCCAAATATAGGGGTGTCTCGAGGGGATTTATGAAAGTGGCTAAATGACATGCTGACACACTGACAGGTATAAGTCGTGTCCAAACAGAAGGCAGCTGCCTCCTGACAGCCTCGCACCAAACCACCGGTTCCACAGTCGCAGATTCAAGTCGTGAGAGTATTGCAAGAGTTGCGTGGCGATCATGTGGTCTTGATCGTTTGGTGTAAGGTGATTAGGGTAGCTGCCTTAAGTTCTCATGTTGTCTTTCCTAGAAAAGCAACAGCATTTAATTTCATTATAATAAGTCTTAAGTCTCGGCTAAGACTATATAGTGGTGTGAACGTTGTCTCCAACGAATGGATGAGTTCTCTCCACTGACAAAGGGACGCTGGGACTGACCAAATTATTACACATTTGTCTACTCTAAAGTGGTTTCTTGGCCTCTACCCTTCCAAACTGACTATCCCGGATCAAGCTTTTTCAAACTGTAGTAGGGAATATATGGCATGTTACTGAAATACATACACAGCTGTAAATAGTAGAGTCCCTTGTACGGAGTGGCCTAAAAGTTGAGGGTCATGGGTCTTTCTTAGGAACCCAACAGTGGCTTAGTACAGCCCAGATTTTAACTAAAGATTCGAAATAGTATTTTAAAGACATTCAAATGCAGAGTCATCACTGTGTATTGTGTACATAGGGTTGCATTGTATACACTAGGATTTGCATTTATTGAGGAAAACACTCTGCTTTTATTTATCTGTGAGTGGCAAAACCATGTAAAGCTTTTGCTCATCCATAAATAAATGTTTCTACTACTGTCGATCATTCCTGCACATCAGCACGGAGGAAGTTGATCCCGTTCCTCTGTGCAGAACAGTTTCAACTCTGAAACTTTGTTTGTTTCCTCACATGATCTGCTCACTTCAGGTCCTTCCACAACATATTGGATTTAGGTCAGGACTTTGAATTTGCATTTATTCTACTTTAACCATTTTAGTAGAACGATGTGTGTGCTAAGTGTTCCTGTTTTGCTGCATGGTAAGCAGTCCTGGCGCAGATGCAGCCTAAAGTATGATACTACCACCACCATGTTTCACATGCGGGATATAAATATTATTCTGGAGTGCGGTGATTTTATTTCTCCACACACACAAAGTTTCTCATTTGAAGCAAAAAGCTCTATTTTGTTAACATCCATCCACAAATATGCATTTGTTATCCAGCAGCCTCCTCTCTTGTGATCGATGTGATCTCTAGCAAACGGCAGAGACTTCTTTTAGAGAGCAGTGACTTTCTCCTTGCACACTGTTGTTGTTCAGTGTTCTGCTGATGGTGGACTCGTGAACATTAACAATAGCCAATTTGAGAGAGGCCTTTAGTTGCTTAGATGTTACAATGCATTCTTTCTGGACCTCACAGCAGATGGCATGCCTCGCTCTTTCAATTATGTTTAGTTGAATTGAGAAACAATGCCCTTCATTTGTACATAGTCTGTCCGGCTATGGATTGGTGGAACTAAACACTTTAGAGATGGTTTAAGCATGCTTACGCAATACACTTCAACAAGGGTTTAAATACAGGCAGCTCACTCTTAACCGATAATTATCTTATAGTTCGAGCCCCACAAATGAAGATGTTCCTCTGTTTCAGTTCCAAGTTAAGTAATTTCCACCATCAGCTCCAGCCCCACAATGCCCACGTCATGGCAGGGGGCAGTAAATCTCTCCCCTCTCTGGTTGGCAGGGGACAATGTGCCACCAAATACCTTCCTGCTTCTAGATCCTAAAGTGTCTCTGTTTATCGGACTAGATAATTCCATATATATGCATATTTTGTACGCTCTTTTATTCAATATGTTATTAATCTGTTCATGTTTACGTATTTTCTGTTTTACTGCCACTAACTTATTTGACTAGATACATAAGTTTCATTCTTGCATTTATCATCTAAGCCACCCAATAAGGTTTGGTCTTTTTTGAGTCTTGGTTCTCCCAAGGTATCTCTAAATTTTAATAATAATTTGTTATTTATTTTAAACAAATTTTGCTATGATTTAATATTCATTAAGTATTTATTAAATTAACATCTAGGCCGCCCATAGAGGATGGGTCCCCTGTTGAGTCTAAGGTTTTTTCCTACCATTTTGGGGAGTTTTTCCTTGCCACTGTCGCTTGCTGAACTTGGGACTGGCCTTTTAGATAATGTATAACTGTAAAGCTGCTTTGAGACAATGCTACGTTGTAAAAAGAGCTATATAAATAACATTGAATTTAATTGAATTGAATCTTCCTTGTAACATTTATAAAGTTTTTTCCTTTTCACTATCGCCCTAGGCTTGCTCAGTTTGAGATAGGCTGTAGATAATATAAAATCGTAATGCTGCTTTGAGAGAATGTTTAATTGTAAAGAGCGCTACAGAAATAGATCTGACTCAACTCTAATTTCACCGTCGAATTAACTGCTAATCGTAAAGGTTCACATACTTTGTCACTCACAGATATGTAATAGTGGGCCCTCAATAAAAGTATAATATTTTGGTCTCTTATGCAATGCAATAATGTATTAAGTTGCATTTAGGAAGAAATATAGGGAGTTCTGAAGAGTTCTGTAAATCTGTTTGTTCAGTCCTGGATCCTCATTGGTTTTGTGGAATGTGGGGTTTAAGCGCTCCCTTTAGGGATCAAACCAAAGAACTTAGTGTTCTTAGTCTCCACCTATGTCTCCCGATGGGGGAAGAGGTACGAATTGTACAGTTTTGTTCAAAAGGATTGGGGAGCGTTGATTAAATCAAAGTTAGCGGAACACCTTCATCGAACAAGCGCACGCTTGATAATGGTAAACGTTTGTTTCATTTTCTTTGATATGTTGCAAATTTGCATAAACGATTCACCCCCACAGGCTGTGTAATATCATTTAATTTTGAATATTAGCCCCATCTAACCAGGGTTGCCAAACCTTTAAAGTCTGTACGTGTATGCGTGATTAGATGGGTGCGAGCATTTCTGGGTGTTGACAGAGGGCCCCGTTCTCCCACGCCACACTCCTCTTTATAAACACATCGGTTGGACTGACAGCAGGGGCGGCCTTGGGCCCGAGGTTTTGGGAACGCAGCACTCATAAAAATCACTTCTAATTTATTTCCCCCCAAATTGGAAAGTGCACGCTCACACCTGACTAAATCATCGCGCGTCAACGGGAGGCTGCCCCCCAACGGCACGCGGCCGAAACCCGAGGCAGAGAAAACACGCGGCCACACCATTCTCATACTGATGGCTTCTGCAGATGTGTGTGCACAGCCCCTGATTCACCATCTGGGCCTGAATATTCAGAGGGGTTATCAATTTAGTCGCTTGTTTTTAAACCTCCCTTGCTTTGCTTCTGCACATACGCACGCGCACAAGCGCACACACATACACAAGCGCACACAAGTTTGTCTTTCCACAAAACCTATTAAGGAAAAGTGGGGATGAAATTTTTTAAAAGGGTTTAAACGGTTTAAGGAATCTGGGTGAATTTGAGGTTATAAAGGGTAAAGGTACAAGCATAAACCGAAGAGGGGTGATCTCTGCTCCCTCAGAGAGCACTGCATCTAGAACCATCATCCATCAGTAGTTCATAGGAGGAGATGGGTAAGGGATTACTTTATCAAACCTTTATATACAGAATACAGAGTTACATTCACAAATACCACTTACAACTTTAGTGTACAAAAAACAAGCATTGTGTTAACCATGATCCATCACCATGGAAACGTGGATTGTGCTCAGACCAATCAGGATTACAGATCTCTTTAGTAAGAACAGGTATGTGTCGGGTCAGGGCCCTTTGTCAAAGCCATTTCCACTTCTGTCATGCAGCATTAATGCAGAGAAGTACACTGCCATTTAAGACGACATCTTTTCCAGGGACATTCACGCATTTTACAATAAGACAATGCAAAACCACATGCTGCACGCATTATAAAGGCATGACTGTGGAAGAAGAGGGTACGGTATTTAAATCTTGCGATTTGTTTGGAGGATGAATGTTACAAAATAACGCCTGAAACACTAAATCATTCGGTAACCTCTGTGCCAAATCGTCTTTTTAATGTTGAAAGAAGGAAAGGCAACATTACAAAGTGGTAAATACTTAACTGGCACAACTTTTTAAATCAGAAAAAATTGGGGTTGTATCATTGTAGGGACGTTCCATTAAGGTTATAGTACTTTAGAAAAGTCATGTAATCTCCCGGCTCTTTTGCTCTAAATAAAGTTACAGTTTCCCAGAAAATTTTCCCACAATGATATATGAACTTGCCACAAACCAAACACACGTTAGTCCTATATTCTAAGGCCTCACAGTAGCCTGTGTCTACTGAATCCATATCTCAATCCTTCATCCAATGGTGAAATTGGCGTCCAGTTGGTTTGTGTGTGTAAGTGTATGTTTGGGGTTGGGAGTTCCCTGAACTCTCCCTCTCTCTCTCTCCCTCTGTAGCATGTCAGACTCCAGCTCCTAATGTGTAAGCCACATGTTGTTATTATCCCACATTAGACACAGCTATCATAAATTTGACAAACACTAAACAAACAGCACAGGTGGTCCGCTGAGGTTTGCCAGTGGAATCTGACACACAGCAGAGGGGGAGCTCGATCCGGGAGCCAAAGGGGTCAAAGGGCAACAATGGTACCCCGACACAGCGGTGGAAAGCAGCCGTTCTGCACAATACGTCATGACTTCTGGAGGAATCGAGCCAAGGCCACTCGTCTCGTTAGACATCAGTAGAGCAATCTTGCGAGACTCGTTCTGTATACACGAGCTAACAAACATAGGCGCTTGGCTAGTGTCACTTTCTGTGCGACGGCGGAAAGGAATGCCAGCCTTCCCACCCAGAGCATGCCTAATTATGATGGATTCCCAGACGGCTGAGGCATCGTCAGGATTCGAGCCTTGAGGCCGTGACACGTCGAGCCAATTGTCAGCCCTCAGACAGCCACAGTTTGTGCAGCGTGTCCCACACTTTTGGCGCTGGCTCTGTCCTTGTTAGCACTTGTCAGCCTCTAGTGAGAATAGCTGAATAGATGCCGGAAGAAAGAGAGAGAGAGAGAGAGAGAGAGAGAGAGAAATCTTAGGTCACTATTAGATTAGATATAGCATTGCTTTAGCACTGGTATAATGACCAAATATAATTTTTTCTCTAACATGATTACTTCGAATGCAACCAGAGAATACTGGACATTGTATGAAGTATTAAAAAGTGACAAAAACAGCTTCTATAAGCTTCTACACTATTTACAATATTTCCCCCTTTTTCATAATGGTCCAAAATACCATGTAATCACCTGTTTAAAATCACATAATTATTTTGCTTTTTCAATTAATTACTAGCTGTAAATGGCCTCTGTCCCAACTTTGTTTTGAATGTGTTGCAGGCCTGAAATATTTACCATTAAAATGAAGTTAAACAGAAATAAACAGGAAATAGCTCAGGTTCCTACTGTCTGCAAGTAAATGTAATGTAAAAAGTATTTTTTTATGTATTTTTCCTGTACTGTCGCAGGTTTTTTTTCCGATTTGTATCTTCCAGGTTGTATATTTAGCAAATACTATTATCCAGCCTTACAAACCAAGCAATAGTGGGTTATAAGGCCTCATAAGCCTTGTGAGGAGGTGAGTCAGCCTGAGATATTAGGCTGCAATGTCATAATTTAATTCGTAATATAATAAAAGTTTTCCATGCTGCTGTTGCCCTAGTTGGAACTCTCCTGCTGCATCAGGAGCAGATTAGGGCTTAAGGCAATGTTCCTATTTGCTGCAATCTTAAAAATGCTTGTAGTCTTAAAAATGACTACAGGAATGCACCTATTTAATCATGTCCATGGTTTGCCTCAATAAATCTGACCGCATGTTATTAGATATGCTAGCTACATCACGGTAGGAATTTGGTCAAATTTATAGCACTTCATAGAGCTTCGTAGTCATGCTCTCCAGAGCTGTGGATCGAGACCTTCTGTTTGGTGTTACTTTGGAATAATTACAGCAGCTTTTTCGAGTAGTTAAAGCTCATCAATTCAAAGAAAGGTCGATTTTAAGGTTTGGCCTGGTTCTATCAGACCTGGCAACCCTGTATAGCAGTTTAAACCCAGCTTAGAACCCGTTTCTCCTGGAAATCTTTTGTGGCCAGGCTGCAGCTGACTTCTCCACTCAGTTTGTTGTGGCTGTGATCACAGCCAGAAACCCCATCACAGAAGACTCCTCGGTGTTTACTGCTGCACTATAAGTCTGTTTGCAGTTGTGGTGAAGATGTCAGTGGGTGCCTGGTAAAAAAAATCGACTCAGTGCTTCGTGAAAATACACATTGGACTCTGCCAGCTCGTTTAACACTACGAGTGGATGAGAACGATGGACAGAAGTGAAAAATTGGAGAAAGGTAGGAAAAAGAGAAACGACTGAGAGGAACAAACAACACGAAGAGTAATTGGAAGAAGAGGCAAATAGAAAACATAAATGGCGAAGAAGAGTCCATGCTGTGTCCTAGAACAGCAGGAGTGGGTGAGGTCATCGCAGATCAAAGGTCAGTCAGGGTTAGACTGACAGCATGGGGCACGGGGATTCTCCCAAACTCTTCCCGAACGGCTAATCTTTCCAGATGTTAAACTCAATATAAGCTACTGCTGAGGTGTTCGGCCTCATTGAATCTAACTCGAGCTTTAGTTCTCATAGAAGGAACTACATTCACTACGAGGGACACTCTTAACAAAACATTGCCTCAAGGGTTTTCGGATGGTTGATGGTTCTGGGAAGAAAGATTTCTCTTTGAAAAGCGTTTCAAGGTTATAAAGTTCTTTGCACGCATTCTAAGTGGGTTCTGTTTGGAACCGTTAAGGGACACCTCTAAAGAACTGACCCTAACACGTTATGCTGCTAGATGGAACTGGCTTGAGGAAAACCTGCTGGATCAACACTGAAAAACTTTAAAGATGAGGTCAGCATTGTAAGGTTCCGCAGGTCCGTTTGCAGCAATGTTGCCTTTGTATTAGTGTGGTTAATTTTACTATAAGTACAAACAGAAGAAATTGGGTTCTTTAAATAGCTAATGGTACTGGAAAAAAAACTTAGGAAATCTGCAACCCCAAAATCATAAAAAGTTGGAACAGAATGGAATTAGCAAATTTTTAAAAAATAGAGTGTCATCTTACATTTGTATCCATTCCTGCATTTCAGGCCTGCAACATATATCACTTTGTTTTGCTTTTCCTTCTCACAACACTTATGTGATTTAGTGTTTTTATTTTGCCCTGTTTATCCTGAAAACACGTCTTAAGATGTGGGACAGCACAAGGTCATCGTTGGCACATTTTTCATTTCACCACACATTCTCTATCAGGGCAGGTCAGGACTGCAGGCCAGTCCAGTACCCGTACCCTCTTGTTCCACAGCCATGCCTTTGTAATTTGTGCAGCATGTGGGTGTGCATTGTCTTGTTGATAACTGCATGGGCATCCCTGGATAAGATGTTCATCTTGCAGGCAGTTTATGTTGCTCTTGTGTATCTTGTGTACTTTTCCACATTAATGCTCCATCACAGAAGTGTAAATGACCTTTACCATGACAGAGCCAGGCTTTTGAACTTGTTCCTTATAACAGTCTGGATGCTCCTTTTTTGTGAATAACAATTTATTTGAATTCAAGTCCAACAAAAATATACCAATTTACATTAGTTCACAACGCACTAACATACATATAAGTAATCATATTACCTGATCACTGAAGGTAACCAATCTCCCATTTTTCAAATATGGTCCTTCACAAACCAGATAGCATCTCTCCAGCCGCTGACGTTTTTTGAAGAGGCCTTATGAAACTTGGCCGTGGATCAAAATCAAAATATTCAAAAGGTATTGTAACCATAGTCTGCAATATAGTACCAAGTTCACAGTGAAGTTTCAAAATAGCTTTTATAGAGGCCGTCAAGCCTGCCATGAGAATTGTTTTCTGAATTAATGTGAGACCAAAACCAGAATCATCGAATAGCAATACAAAAACATACATAACATAAATGTAGTCTGGTATTTATCAATTCAGAGAGAAATTTAGTTCAAGTCCAAAACCATGCTACGGCTGGACAGTCCCAGAAAAAATGGAAGAAAGTACCAGCCGAAGAGAGTTCACATCCTGTACGATACTTCTCAGCAGTAAGTTTCATTTGAAAAAAAAAACAGAAGAGGAGTCATATAAAATGGATGCTCATGTTTAATTCCATCAAACACATGGCACCCATTCGGTGGAATGGCTCAAGTCGCGTCCAAGCCAGATTTAGACTGAGTGACTGTTAGGGTTCAGCCAGGTTATCGCTACAGCGGATAAGACAAGCAAAGCACAGTCAGGAAACAAACAAGTGAAGTGAGGGTGATTAATCACAGGATCGTTAAAGTCCACTCAGTTTATACACTGATTTATCCGTTTATTTGGTGTACCTACCTTGTTGCTACGCTTATTAACAGTTTTATCAGGTACAGTGATCATGTAAGTGTACTTAGAAGATTAAGAATTCCTGACAGCCAGCCATCTGCTGTTATAAACAGCGTGCTCTCATTCCCATCCATCAGAAGCAACCACAATAGGACCACCAGTGGCCAGATACAATCTGGCTGGTGGATCATTCTAAACACAGTAATGACACAGTGTACCAGACCCAGCGGGGCAGCTTGGGTTTGTAAGCGTTGTGTACACTTGTGTGTGGGAGAATGTGTGTGTGTCTCCCACGTGTGGTGGAGAAACTCGATCCAGCCCGACACAACAAGCGGCACGGCTTCAAAGCTTGTTTGTGTTTTTACAGCTTGTCCAGCTGCTTCGGATGGACAAACACACCTGAGGGAACCGGACCGCTCTGAACTACATGAGCACCTCTGCAGTGGCTCCTGCCGGGCAGACGCAGGGGGCGAGGGAGTGAGAGATGGTCAGGAAGATCGGTTTATAGGCAGAAAACCAAGTTAGCAAGACATTTAAAGGGACGCTGCTTCATCTCGTGGTTTGGAGCGAGTAAAATAAACATCCTTTTCACGGTTATAAGGAATGGTCTGCTTCTCAAGTCTAACTCAGAATTGGGCACAGACAAGAGATACAGGGAGTCAGCCACTGGCCTGTTCTGAGCATGCCTACATCACAACCATGGGGGGTCTGTGGTGACCTAGTGGTTAGAGTACAAGACTATGGACCAGCAGGTCCAGAGTTTAAATCCCACCTCTGCCACAGTTGGGTCCCTGAGCCTTAACCCACAATTGATTGCATTGTAAGACTGTATCAATAGGAAGTCGCTCTGGATAAGGGCGGCTGCTAATAGACATAAATGTCTGGTGGAACAGAAAGGTGCTTTTTTATGGTTCTACTTATTGTGGCTTTTTTGGAGTCTGTTAGAGCACGCTCACACACTGTCCGCCTATACGCAGTAGAGATTTATTGATTCTACACTGCAGTTGGCGTTGTGTTCCGTACTTGGCCATGGTTAGTGATCACACTGCATTGGAAGAATAGCACAGCAGCTATAAGCTATAAAAGAAAATGTTGTAATTTATGCCAATAAAGATTTGCAATGACTTATTTAGGGTTTTTTTTTGGTCTGTTTGTGTGTGGACTGGAGTACTAAGCTCTTCATACATACCCGTGGGCGGGAGCTCTAAGGAAAAAAAGTTGGGGTCTACTGGCCTTCAGGAGCTAGCTGTGCTAGGGTCCCTGGTTCAATCCGAATTTCGGGTTACTATTTACTAGTTTATTGGAGTTTGACTTGTTCTCTTTGCATAAGTTTATTGTTTCCACCCACTGTTTTTTGGATGTGCTATGGGTGCACCAAACAAGGATGCAGCCTGCTTTGTCTGGGGATGCAGTACAAATGTTCTTGGTGTCCAAACTGGACTTTGGAAAGGTTGTCCCATCCCTGCAAAAACTGTCTCCACCACAACCCTTAAAACCAGATCCTAGGTCTCTGAGGTGAGAACCAGCTGCTGGAAACAGCATTTCCTGAGAATCTAGGTTCGAACCACAGTCTGAGCTTGAGAATGTCCGGTGGTACGGTTACAGTACGGTGTCATGGGTGTGCACGTTCTCCTGCACTCAATGAATCCTACATGCTCTTGAGCAGGATAGGCATGGCCAAAAGGAGAGCTTTCCATTTTCCAACCTTTGAGATGAAGTGGTTAATGAACGATGTCCATTTTTCGGTCACTATTCATGGATCTCCTCCCTGTTCGTTCTAGCTCTTAGGAACTTTTAAGGTCAGTGATTCATGCTCATCTGGCCATGGTGGAGTTTAGTTGCCAGTCTAGTGGTGGCCGGAATATCAGGCCAAGAATCTTGTAACGTGCAGGAGGTATTAGTGTCAAAGAAATGACTCCTAAATGTGGCTATGAAGACCGGCATGATCCAATTTTTCCTTCTCTTTTTCGTTCGCTCTCTTTCTCCCTTTCTTTCGTCCCCGGGTGGCTGTATGTAACATCAGTAAAGCTGTCAGGCAGCCGGGCCAAGATAAACAGGCCGAGTTCGAGGTTCAGAGGTGACAGGGGCTGAGATGTTTTTCCTGAGGAACTGAGGGACCCCCGGAGGACCGCCGCTGGGGCCAAGGAGGGGTCGAGGGGGGAAGACGATCCCTCAGATTACCCCACACATACACACTTGCACGTCCTTCTCTCTCAGTCTCGCCCTCACTCTCCTCTCTCTCTGCATCTGTGTACACAAACCAGCTTCACACATACACACACTCATTCATTCACCCACTCTCCTTAAATCACTTTTGGGTTACACAAAGCCCAAAACACCACACACACTGCTGTTTGTTAGCCCACTGTTACCACGCAGATGCCAGACCTGGATTTACAGTGATGGTTGCAAGCACTGGCTTTAAAAATTAAGTAATTGTTTGGATAAAGTTTTATGTAGTTACAAATGCAGTAAGCAGACATTAAACAGATTCACAGTGAACTATAGGTCATTATATGGCCAAAAGTATGTGGATATACTTTCTAATTAGTTATCTCTGCTACTTCAGCCTCACTCACTGCTCACAGGCTCCTAGTCCAGTTCAAAATAACCAGCATTTCTTTGCTGGTAACCAGCACACTCCCAAACTCTACATCTACAATAAAGTCCCAACTCCAAATTGTTCACCACATGTACCAGTTCTAGTCGTCACACTAAACTGTTGATTCCAGTCTTCACTATGAGCTGGTCTTCCATTACTAGTTCCAGTCCTCACTTCAGATTATTCTTATGGTACCAGTTCTAGTCCTCACTACAGGCTGTTCTTCCAGTGCCAGTTCATAGACTTAATTCTTATTCCAACACCAGTTCCAGTCCTCACACTTAAGCTGTTCTCCCAGTACCAGTTCTAATCCTTACTTCAGGCTGTTCTCATGGTACCAGTTCCTATCCTCACTGTAAGCAGCTCTCCCAGGTCCACTTTTCATACCTGTCCCCAGACCACCACCCAGCCTGCTGACTGAGACTACCACAGCACCAAAAATATCCTGCTGGAATAAGACTCACTTATAGTCTTCATTTTAAATTTTAATTATAGTTATAGAATTATAGTATATAAGTATTATATATAGTTGTTCTGTAATATTACAAAAACAGAAAAAAACAGATTCACAGATATAAAACCACACTGTTGTTCGGCAGCACGGTGCTGTTGGTGTTAGCACTGCCTCCTCACAGCTCCGAGATCCTCAGGTTCAATACACAGTGGTCCGTGCCTGTGTGGAGTTTGCATGTTCTCCCCATGTCTGTGTGGGTTTTCTGTATGTACTCTGGTTTCCTCCCACATTCAAATGAAACGCGTGTTTGGTTAACTGGTGTTTCCAAAGTGCCCTTAGTAAGTGTATGGCCCTGTGAGTGTGCGTATCCTGCGATGGATTGGCGATCCTGCCTTGTGCCCTGTGCTACTCGCTAGGCATCGGCTCTCCTGTTACCCTTACTAGGAACAAGCAGATGAGAAAATGAATGAATATTCGAATCAGTATTATATAATATATATATATAATACTAAGTATAATTATCTTATTATCTATATATGATATCTTACATATATATATGTATATATGATTGTTCTAATAATTTTTTATATGTTTACACTATTATCTTCTTGTTCATATTTACAAATAGAGTTATACTTGATTTCAGATTCAGATCCATTTGCTGTTTGTACGTTCTAGAGATGTTCTTTATTGTTCATTGTTGATGATCACAGTGTTGCCAATACAAGTGTGAATTGTTGTGTTTGTCCATTTCCATGGATTTACTTATATTCCTAACAAACACAAACAAGCACACGGATCACACGGATATGGAGATAACGTTGCTGCACCAGATCTTAACTGAATCCACCACATTCGAGTCAGTGAATCAATATACGTATAATACAATTACTTCCCAATTAAAAGTTTCAATCTTATAATCAGCATTCCTTTACAATACGCAACATGAATATTTACCTTTATGTCATTTAGCAGATGTCCTTATACACAGCAACTTAAAATTAATACAGTCTTACAATCTAAGCAATTGGGGGTTAAGAGACTTGCTCAGGGACCCAACTGTGGTGGGATTTGAACCCTGGACCTTCTGGTCCATAGTCCATTACCTTCACCACTAGGCCACCACAGTCCCATTAGTTTTATATATTATATTTGCCCATTTAGTATTAGCTCTGCGTCGTGCTGTCTAGTCGTCGTTTTGTGTTAGTCTAGCCAGTGTAGTTCTTTGTCGCTCGTGCTCATATGTCCATCTTCCTGCTTTTAGTAGTTGTAAATTGTGACAGCACACCAATCAGCCCTCGTCTCTTTTATGTCTGCCAGTAAGTACGATTGATCAGATTGATCTAATATGACTTCAAAGATAACTAGATTGAGTTTGCTCAGATATTGGTGGGGAAATGTCCCAACCGTCCCCGAGCCCTTGAGCTATAGCACAGTGCTTATACTGCAGCGAAACCTTATTCTAGGATCTGCCTCAGCTACAAAAAAAAACATGGACATTTTGCCAAAGTAAGTAAACAAAACGCGTTATGGGGTGTAAGTGTCACTAAGATTTAAATCTGCAGAGCAGATGTACATTCAAATAACCCAAAAGCTGCTCCATTCAATCAGTCTAGAAGAAAGAGACATCACAATAAATCACAGACAAAACATTTGTACTGAGGTTTAATCTCTGGATCCTTTTTTGAACGCTGTCAACTATTTTCAGGCTCACCACGTAATGAGGAACAATAATTCATGCTAGCTAGCTAAAGTTAGAACGCCAGCCCTGTATACAGAGTCTGGTCTCCAACAAAATGACACATATTTCAAAGAACACTGCAGCAATAATAAAAGCGCACACAGTTTTTCAAATGTTGCGTGCTTTATGTTTGCGTGGAATATAGCCCAGAATAACACTAGCACACTAGCTGTCGATGTTTTAGCAAAAACAGCTATGAATGGAGTATACTCAAAAAAAGAAAAAAAGGGGGCACACTGCTCACACCACCCAACCTAACAGACCGTATGGGTGGTGATTTATGTCAAATCAAAAACAGGAGAACATAACTAATGTTCAAATCTGGTATTTAATGCCATTGAATCTTGAATATGAATCTATATTTACTTTGAGGATAAATTATACTATCTAAATATATACACATTAGAACTGTTCCCAGTCATAATGTAACAACATCAATTGCTTCTTTATTTATTTACCTCACTTTTAAACAGAGTTTAAAGCCCACAGCATCAGAAAAGCACGAGCAGAGCTGGGTAATTCATTGAAAATTAATTAAAACTGACATTCAAAGCCTTTAACCAACAAAATCATGCCCATGTCTTTGATTTTAGTTTTATTTAAACGCACCGCCCACTTAAAAACACATTCCCAGTGTGCAGTCACGTGACTCTGCCCCGTCCAGTCATTATAAAAGCAGCATGGAGGAGAACTTAAACATGCCTCAAAAAGTGCCAAGTCTGTCTGGACACATTTTGACTGTAGAGAAGAAGACACAGGGAAAAAAAAGTCTGTCATTGAATATAAGCAGAGCAAAAAAAAAAGAGACTGACAAACACCTCGCAACAAGCACCTGCACAAAGCAGCTCTCAGTAACACAAACATTTATAAACACAATATGAAAAGGATTCAAGAAGATGGAAATAAAGAACAGAAGCCACTTCCTACTTTAATCTAAAAGATTTGGCTTCCTTAGTGACAGTGGAGCTCAAAGGGTTTAAACACCTGTTTAAAATTACTGCACATGGAAATATTTAAAATATTTGTTTACAATGTCTTGCAAAGTTCTTTACTTTCTACATTTTAAGGAATTCGATTTTTGCAATTAGTTTTACAATAAAAGTAGATGTGACTTTTGTCATAAGACATTTTCATTTCAAGTGATGTAGCCTGCGATTTTATTTGTTCAAAACAAACTACGCACAAAAATTGGGGGATATTTCATTAGGGGGTATTTCATTTTAAAATATCCTCTTATTTTTGTGAGCGGTTCATTTGTTTTTTTTCGTTCTCCTGTGACTTTTAAACCAAGTCAAGTCAGATTTATACGGCCCGCTTTACACTGGAACACTGCCTCAAAGCAGCTTTACAATTGTAGATTCACTTCTAATATTTAGGGCCAATCCCAAATTGAGCAAGCCTAGGATGACAGTGGAAAGGAACAAAATCCTAAATGGTATGAAGAAGAAAAGTTGAGAGGACCAATACTCAAAAAAGAGACCAAACCTTAGATGACAAATCTAAGAATGATACTTATTTATCTTGTCAAAGTTTAGAAGTAACAAAGCTAAGCCAATGTAACAGATAAAATAATGTATAAAATAAAGTAAAAATTATGCATATTAGCTTTATTTAGTCCAATACAGAGAGTCACTTTAAGATCTTGAGTTCACAGCAGGAAAGTCCTGGAAGGCACATTGTTTCCAACCAACCAGAGGAGGGGGAGAGTTACTGCCCTCTGCCGTGGCGTGGGCAAGGTGGCGCTGGAGCTGATGAAGGAAACAACTTGAGTAGATCTGAAGTGGAGGAACATCGTCACAACAATCATAACAATATGAACGCTTTCAACAGAAGAAAAAATATCCCAGCTTCAATAGTTGAACATATTTTGCAGTGCGAACCTAGGCAGTGAACTCAGAGGGAAAAAACAATCAAAAGCAAAATAATGGTTCATAATCGATAATGATTCATCATAATCAAGGTAAAATGTTCCGTTAATCCTGATATTGATTTGAGGTCATATCACCCAGCACTAAGCATGAGGATTTAAATAAACAAGCTCAGAGACACACACCAGTGCGAGTCAATTTGATGGCAGCACAGTGGCTTGGTGGGTAGCACCGCCACCTCACAGCAAGAAGGTTCTGGGTTCAATCCCACTTTACCCCGGTTTACTCCCACAGTCCAAAGACATGCTTGTTAGGTTAATTGATGTCTCTAAAGTGGCCCTGTGTGTGTGTTCTCTATGATAGATTGGTGCCCCTGTCTAGGGTTGTTCTTGCCCATGCTTCCAGAGTTGCTGGGTGGGCACTGGCTGACCTGCGACCTGTGTGTATTAAGCGGAAAATAATTGGTGAATGGATTTTATTAATTCATATAACAGCAAAATAAATCAAAAAGGGATCAAGATAAAAACAAGACAGCCCAGAAAATGATTGTACAAAATACTTTCCCTTAAAGAAAATAAATATAAATTGAATTAGTTTCCACAAACATACAGTTACAATCACAAAACACAATCATATAGTATATTGTTTTAGATTGAGGATTGTTAGAGTGAGAGTAAATGTTTTTTAACCTGTTTTTAAAGCTAATGAGACTAGTAGAGTTTTTTACATGAGGGAGTTCCAGACTAAAAGTCCACGATGAGAAAGTATAAACTGTCCAAGAGACATCCTAAAGAAAGCTGGATGAGGGTTAGCGGAAACTCTTGTGGCGTAACGATGAACTTGAAAATTAGAATGAAAACCGTTTTCAGAATAGTCAGAAAGAAGACCGTGTGCAATAGGGAAAATAAACATATATGTATTTGAAACTTGTTAATTGCACATACACATTGAGTTTAGATTCTGGAGCAGTGGATAACCTGACATAACAAAGCCTTTTTGAAGAATATGTAAACAAATGAAGTTACTTACTAAAATATTAGTGCAAATAAAATGACAGTAGGAGAGGTGCAGATAAATCAGTGTATAAGTTAGTTTAAAAGTATTTTATGTTGCAGTTTATGTTTGATTCTGTGGAAGACACTTATATTATTCTCTAATTTGTTTAAAATTGAGGAAATCTGCTCTCTCTGGCACAGTTTAATCATAGTTGAGCATGCCAAATAAATTGAGATAATATGAGATAATATGTGAATAGACTAGGTGATTAGGATAAGTGAACGTGTATCAATACCTTTATTATTTTTTAGAGCTAAAAAGCATGTATGAGCTCTTTCTGATTTCAAGTGTGTGTGTGTCTGGGTGATGTGGATATGCCCTTCAAACAGTAGAAAGGCAAACCCCATTCCCTCCCAAACCCATGCCTATGGTTATTGTCAGAGCCTCCTTAGGATACCAGAGAATCAAAAGAAGGCGATGTTAAACTTATGAGGAGTTCCAGAAACTACAGACTAACAATGTAACATTGGATGCATTATAGAGCTGTATGTAAGATAAGTGCTTCTTTGCTTCATTGAGTACTGGAGCGTAAAAATGAATTCCTTAGGGTAAGATTGCATTCGAATCAGGTCTTAATTGCAAATATCAATGTGTTTTGTAAATACGTTGTGTAAGGTCACTTTGTATTCTTGTCATTTATAGATGTATACTTAAGAGTAAGTTGTCTAATACGGCCCAAGGTTACATCTTCTGTTTTATTGATTAAAGGAAATCAGTCAGAAGGTTGTTGAGTTGTGTATGTTTTTTTAAGGTCACTTAACCTTCATGTCTGCATCCTTTCCACAACAGAGAAAGAGGAATTTGAAGGTGCAGCATTGTCGCTATTGTCTTGTACTTCTTTTAAATGTTTTGTATTTTTTATATGCACAGTGAATCAAACACAGTGAGTACTGGTATAAAAGTACTAAAAGTAACAGTGTTTAAAACATACAATAATAAATAAAACAGTGCACAGAAAGAACCAGAAAAGTCCAAAGTCGCTGTACTAGGCACTTTCCCATGTAAATTTGATTTATATTAGGTACACCCTAAGGTTAGAGAGAAGAAACGTGAAAAATGGGAATATAAAGACAGCAGCCAAAAACAGACAGTTGTGAGAGCAAGTGATCTTTGGCCAGACATTTGAAGTCAAACTGTTACATGCTCTCAGGTTGAATGACATATTGCTCAGTGGTGGTGTAATGGTGTGAGGAATTTTCTTGGCACACTTTGGGACTCCTTAATACCAAATGAGCATTGTTTAAATCCCACGACCTACCTGAGTATTGTTGCCCTCCATGTGCACCCTTTTATGAGCACGGTGTACCATCTTCTACCATTTCTACTTCCAACAGGATAACACTCCATCATCATCATCATCATCATCATCACAAAGCTCAAATCATCTCCAACTGGTTTCTGCACATGATCATAAGCTCACTGTAACTCCAGCGGATTCTACAATAGTGTATTGTCTCAAAGCAGCTTTGCAATAGTATATTATCCCAAAAGGATAACCCCAAATTGAGAAAGAAAAGGGGGTCACAGGCAAGGAAAAACTCCCTAAATATGTAGGGAAGAACGCTTGGGAGGCCAAAGACTCAAAAAAGGGACCCGTCCTCTTTGGGTGACCTAGATATTAATTGATATAATTAAGTTTAGTTGTAGTAAAATTAGGCAAGTAATACAATTAAAATCAGTATATATATAATATATATAATCAATAGTAAAATTTAAATTAGTACAATAATAATAATAATAATACAATCCTAAATAAATAACAAAATAGTTTTAAGCTAATGAGTGCTCAGCAGTAAGTTATTGGAGGCACATCGTCTTCTAATAACTAAATGATGGAGGGAGTTACTTCACTCTGGTGGGACTGAGTTCTGGTGATGAAGACCAGTAGAGTGATGCTGAAGTGGAGGAATATCTAAGTGTGTGGTGCTGTAACTGGTGCCAGAGTAAAGCTTTAGGATGTGGTGGAACGGGAGATTCAAATCATGGATGTGCAGCCAACAAATCATACCAACATGAAGCAAACTCTCTCAGGAATGTTTCAAGCACTTTGACGAAGCTGTGCCTTGAGGAATTAAGGCTTTCTCTCCGGTCATTATTAAGGTGTACTTAATAAACTGATTTTCTGAAGATTGTGATAAGTGAGTAGAAAACAAACAGCACATTTACATTTCTACGGCTTATATTTGTCATTTTAATGCCGTCTATAAAGATCACACTAAATCATTGTGGTCAGAAAGTTATTTCTTTTTAGGGTCAAATGAACGGGGGATCAAGACCAACAATAATCGGTCCAAGAATGGTCTAATAATGGGCGCACATCTGTCACTGGGGCAGCATATGAGAACTGACAGCCCGAACAGTTAAGAGAAACCATTTAAAAAAGTGAAAGACGAGTGAATGAGCATGAGGAAAAAGCAGGACAAAGCATGAGGAAAAAGTGCAAAAACACGAGCAAGTCCTATCATTTTTACATCTTTGTTCCTTCCCCCTCGCGTCCTGCCGCTGCTCCTCATCAATCTGTCCAGGCCACAATGGGCTACGACAGAGGCGGCCCGGGCCGGCAGGGGAACACAAACAGGGGTGAACATGCAGCTCACAGCTCGCTTCCTTTTCCTCTGTAATGTAGGGGGTCCGATTCGACGGCGGCCCGCCTCCCACAGCGCTCGACATCCTCCAGAGGGACCTTCCTGCACCCTGAATCAAAACACAGCCGGATAGACGTGAAGGAGAAAGGGAGGGCAGGGTATTGGCTGAAATGTGGCAGAATTGTACGGAATATGGATATGAAGATGCTCTTAGGTCTATTCATCTCCGCGCCTAGCCTTCGGATGTATCTGGCCAATTATGCTATTCATGCTTCTTGCCGCTCTCAGATCCTCACCGTCCGCGTTCCCTCTTTCATTCGGCCTCACTTGGCATCTGTTACATCTAAACAACCCCACTTAACCTCATCTCCGTCACTTTCCCTGCCGGCGGTGCACGAGAACACACGTACACACACACAGAAAGAGACACACACAGAGAGACTGACGCAAAACTACTTTCTTTCAGTCACAAAAAAGCAAAGGCAAAATTACTCGGGTTGGGGGGGTGGGGGTTATTAATTGCACGCGGGGACATTATAAAGCCAGATGCCCCACAGTTTCTCCCTGCTCTCGGCAATCTTGGCCCACTTCAACCCCACCACTGCGCCCTCGCACCGAGGGCCCCGTCATTGTTTCAGGCCAGCTTTTATTTCTTTAGTCCTAACATTTTTTAAATAAGGCGCTCTGGAGAGGGCTCATCATCTTTTCCTGCTTTTCAGGCCTCCTCACTTTGAACTTGGGAGCTGAAAACCACAACCCACTTCAGAACCTTTAGCCTCTAGCACACAAACACACTCACGCACACACTCACACACACAGACTCAAAGGCTTGTTCATCCACAACGGAGTGCGTAGTCTGGAGTTCTCCAAGGGCAGCACAAAGACCGTCAGGGTGAGTAACTCCACATGCACAGGGCTCTTCTGGAGGATTAGGGCAGCCTAAAATCACTAAAGAAGGCTTAGGATCTGAGCTACTCTCTCTGCAAGTGATAAGTAGTGCACGCCCACAACCCCTTCACATTTTTAACCTTTTTAAATTCAGAAGAATTCCTAGTCAGATACAAGCTGCTGCCCAATTGGGTCAGCTAAGAAGTTTCGAAGGTCCATTTGAAGTTTCTGCCTTAAATAATAAACACGTTTAGGTGGCATCCAGAGCAAATCCTATTAAAACTGTTGAACTCTTTGAATCTGGGCCACTCGACCAGCTTATATGTTATGATGCAATAACCGGGGGCGTCATCAAACCCACTTACTCGGGGATGTGCCCTAGTATAATGTTATGCCCCCCAAAAAATCACAAAATTAAATGGTTCAAATTTGATCCTGGACTACTGAGCAGAACTATAGGACATACCACAGAATTTCATCACAGGTACTATGTTTCTGAAAGTAAAAGTGAGCCGCAGCACGGCGGCCAAGACCATACAGCGGTTTAACAAACTCAGAACACGCCTCATCCTGGTCGACCAAAGAAGCTGAGTGCACACGCTCAGTGTCATGCCCAGAGGCTAGCTTTTGAAAATAGACGTAGGAGTGCTGCCAGCATTGCTGTAGAGGATAAAGGTGTCAGAGCTCAGATCATACGGCGTTTGGCCAAACCCTGTTGAGCATCTGTGAAGGACGCCACGGTCTCTAACATCCACCAGCTCTGTGATGTCGTCATGCAGGAGTGCAAGAGGATTCCAGTGGTAACCTGTGAAGCTCTGCTCAACTCCATAAACAAGAGAGTTAAGGCACGGCTGGAAAATAATAGTGGCCACACTAAATATTGTCACTTTGGGCACAATTCGGCCATTTTCACAGAAAATTTACAGCGTTATACAAACTGTAGACGGACTACTTTACATTGTGTCAAAGTGTCATATCTTCAGTGATGCCGTCTGAAAAGATCTAATAAAATATTTACAAAATTGAGAGGGGTGTACTGCCTTTTATGAGATACTGTACTATGTAAACACAATTTGATCACTGCTTGTTACTTTTAATAACTGAAAGTACAGATAATGAGAGATACTATCTTTTTGACTTATTTGAACAATGACTTGAGGCATTTCTAAGAAAACTATTAACAGTTTAAATCAAGCACATGCATTGAGTTGTGCTGAGTATTAGTACACAAGTATACAGGTCTGGTCAAAGGACACATTGTGTTGATTTTCTAAACGAAAAGAAGTGAACACAAGCGCTGCAGGGAACAAGCAAGACTCTACTGAGTCTAATACTTCACAACAACACTCGTGGATCTTGTGGGAAGCTTCCCAAATTTTGCCACGTGTACTTTTTAGTGATTTGAAGATGTGTATCATATTTTTTAAAAGTCTGTAATTGGTCTTTTACTGTTTTTTTATTTCCTGTACTAAGCATTTTACAAGTCTTTTCAATCCAAAAACCCGCAGAACCCGTGGGTATATGTGTATATGAATGTTATTTAATGAGTATTGTTTTTAAGTATCGTAATCCCTATCTAAATATTTTCCTTTGCTAAGCATTATCATATGGCTTTAATAACAGAAAGATTTTGAACTAAAGTCAGCAGGGGGGCTTTGTGCTTTTAAAACCGCGGCCTTTGCACCCTCGCCTTTTTAGCAACCCGAAAGCGTCAGGCCCTTTCAATGAAAGCCTGGTGTATTTTGACTTTTTTTAAATTCAATTTCCCTGATGGAGCGTTTGAACAGTCTGTTTCGGCCGTGATGGGACATTTATTTGGCGGATTGTTGACACAGCTCCGTGCAGGCCGGCTGAAGAGTGATAGTGGGGAAAATCTGACAGGAGCAGGGGTGAAGGGCCTCGTCCTAAACGCCCACATAGTTTTCTTCTTGTGAGCACCGAGCTAAAAAAGGGAAAGCAAAACGCAAGTAAATCCATTTTAATGGCTCACACTGGTCAGGCCTTTTAAGAGTCAGCGGTGATGAAGGGAACGGGAAATTCAGCCGAGTTCATTATTGAGCGCGGGCCATATGTGAGCTCTTTTTGCTATTTATCATAATGCAAAGGGTGAAGGTGCTACAAAGCCTGGATTATCTGGTATTGGGTTACTAATGAGTGCCACACACACAACTCTCAACCCTTTTTCTCCTCTCTTTTCTTTCTCTCTCAGGCACGGCTCTACCCCCATCTGTATGCTCATGGCCTCGCTCGCAAGCTTTGGGAGAGGACCTTTTCTTGAGTGTGGTGGAACATCAAGAGCTGTCCTGTGTGCCCCAAATTCTTGCCCCCGTATCGACTGCGGTTCTGCTCTGGTCACTTTGAGGCAAAATGAAGAGACTTTGCACCTCCATTGACCGGCCTGCAGCACTTCAGCTCAGTCAACGTGGACGCTGTGTATCTAGAGTAACACCCCGTGTCTGTGTCTGAGCCACACAGCTTGTTTCTTTAACGCAAATGCACACAATAGAGTTATTCACTATGGTCACAAGTGTCAATAGAACACAATCAGGTAGTTGATGGCACAAAAACAGCACAATTAATCTACAAACAAAGGGAATCATTTCAAAATAAACATATGCAAAGCCGTATTTTTGAAGAGAGGTTTATTCATTATTAGTGCTATAGTATTAATTATGATTGCTAAGTCTTAAGTATTTCTTTAGATCTTAAGAATTTTATACAGATATAATTCTATACAGATATATTCAGATATATAATTCTATACAGAATTCATATATGGTATAGATGAAATGTTGTTAAAGGAAGTCATTTTCACGAGTTTATACTTTAGTATTGTTTAACCTTGCTTGCGTTATTAAATGCATACTGCCCAATTAAATAAAACATCTTCTAAAACAGAAGTACTTTATTTTTTAAATTACATTTATGCCCTCATTAAGTCTGTTGTCTTTGTTGTTAGATACGTCATGAATTCTAGTTATGTTTATGGATTTACACATCTTATCATTATTTAACTTCATTTTTTATGCTTTGCAATAAAGTTATTCTAGTCATAGTTATTCATTTTAGTTATCATATCATATCATAGTAATCACTGGTTTTATGAAGCCTCTAATGTTTCCATAGTTTGTAGTTCTATTTATAGCCTTAAAGATTAACTATAGATATTGATATATACAAATAGTAAAGATTTCGTGTTGTTGTTATCAGATATGCCACGATTTTAAGTCATTTAGATGAATTTGCAATACTGTGAAAAAGGACTCTATATGTTCATATGAATTATTATTAATGGTATAATGACCATATAATCATTATTTCTCAGTCTCTCATATGACCAGAAAACACAGGAGATTTGTATACAATTATACATTTGTATTAAATATAGAAAAACAGATTATGCTACATTGGCAAGTATTTAGTGTAACTTTTCTTCAAATAAACACATCCGATATTGAAATAAGCAAATCTGACAATATTCAGGACAAACTGCTGGATTTAGCTATCTGTTTTTAGTATTTCATAACATGTATGTTAGTATTATGTGACACGTGTCTGTGGTTTGTAGTCATAGCGATATATAAGGATGTTGTAACCCAGTATTAGAATTATTTAACTGTTGCCATTGTTGCTTTGTTCTTTAAATTTCTACACTGTCTGTCTAACTGTGGATTTAGTTTTTCAGCCTGATGTGTATTAAAAACTCTTTTATGATGCACTTAAAAATCTCCATTGTTCGTGGCGTGATATACTTCCAAAAACGACAAACGTGTCATGAGCACTGTGTCCACTCACCCCTGACTGCGCTTCAAATGAATTGCTAATCAGAGAGGTTCACATACTTCTACCACTCATAGATATGTACAGTGATACTGGACCATTAATTAATACCTTTTTGAATTTGTTTAATCTGGTTCTCTTTATCTACTCTTATAACTTTGTGTGAAATTCTATTGATGTTTCAGCTCGTATTTACCCCGAAAAATAGAACAGGACTTTGTGACTGTTTCAAAAACTTTTTATGTTTCAGTCCATCATTTTGTGTGCACGTGTTGTTATTTTTATATGTATGTTTATTTGTCTCTGTGGGATTTAATGTGTTTTAGTGTCGTTTATGCTTAAATGTATATGTGTTCAGTATAAAATTGTGTCTTTGGGTCGAACTGGGTTTTAGCCTGTCAGTTTGTGTGTTTATGAAACTGTTACATGCATGTCTCTTATCTTTTGTGTGTGTGTGTGTGTGTGTGTGTGTGTGTGTGTGTGTGTGTGTGTGTGTGTGTGTGTGTGTGTGTGTGTG